>JAKTWP010000020.1:0-191731 GCA_030582095.1 Trigonopsis vinaria
TATCCGACATTACTAGACTGAGATAGATCTGTGAGATAGTCAGAAACCAACGTGACATGCTCGCGGAGAAGAAAAATATTTGAGTTGTCAAACTCGAATTTGAAATTCCAATTTTGATATTGTAAGAACCCGATTGCCGAGCTCACCCGAAACCTTGCTACCCCGGGCCCGAAGAGAGAATGACTCTGAGCGGGAAAATACCGGAAAAGTGACATCCCCGGCACCTCCGGCGAACAGTCACCCCTTCCAACAGCGTGCGCTCTTCCCTTTGGCAATCGCTTTGGCTGGTTTTTTCTTGCTTACGCAACGCCGGAAAATCGTTATCGCTTCTTTTTGGTTCCTGCCTTGACAACAGAGTGTCTGGCCGATAGCGGAAATCTACCACACAAAAAAATCACGTGTAGTCCCGGTCGGTTGATTTCCGTTTTGGGCCGAAAGCACCACGACATGAGGCAGTGACTGTAGAAAGTGGAGAGAGTATTTCCCCTAGGAATTATCAATTTTCAGGTGGGGATTGTGTGCAATTGTATGAATACTGTATTCTACCACGGGGCCGGAGAAGAGTCATCGTTGGCTCTTGATTAATTGTGTAGTAGAAGGAGTCAGCCCGGTGTGTGACTATCAGATCTCACTCTTTGCCCGGTACACCCTCCCGTAAACCACTTTTCAAAATAGAATTAAAATATATGTCTTCCAATCAATAATTCCTTCCCCTGACTTTGATTGAAGGAAAAATGAAGAAGATTCAAAAGAAATATACATTGAAGTAATTCCTTATAGCTGGAAAGAAGAAAAAAAGTTCTCGATTTGCGCTTATTTCTCGTTAAAAAAAAGGAAAAAAAAACCATTATACCCGTGAGCATCTTTTTTTTATGTCTAACGATATCACTACAAGCCAGTCATATGACGAGACCTTTAAAAGGGCAGAAAGAGCGGTCAGATCAGATCCGCCCCATCCAGTGCTAGCGTCCACACCCAGCACATTTCAAAAACTATATTTAGTTTTTTATTGTCAAGAATACACACGCATTAAATTAATGCTACTTTTAAACAGAGAAAAACATAGGTAGCTTACAGTCAATATTTGTCAATACTACACACGAAAAGTGCGTGCCAACAGCAATCCCAACCCAGTGGTTACTCTTAAACTAAATACATGACGGCTGTAAGAGTGTCGTATTGTAATAAGCTAAAAAGATTTCCGAGAAACACATATTTAGGGTATATAGAGCAAGCAGGTGAACTGCCGGATCGAAATGATCAGAGTGCAGATCAATCGACGACCAGCAAAAATCTGATCGGGTGAAGAAGGTAGTAATTTAAAGATTAGTTCCTTAAACCCCGTCAGCTCGATGCACCCGAGTGAAGACAGCCATTTCAGCCAGCGAGTGGGAAACCACGAGATATCTGAAATACAACTTAAATAGCCAAACCTGAATTATGATTTTAGGTAAATCAAATTATAAAGAAAGATGTCTGCGCGACGATACCTCGTGTAACTCATCTACGGGCTTTGCGTGCTACAATCTCGACCGACTTGCTTAGCCTTAAAATAAATTAATTATAAAATTAAAGCTTAATTTTTGTATGAATTAACTTGCATAAACCCCGGAGTCCCGGGAAATCTCGTTAATTCGGAAAAGATCTGCCCGACCAAAAAAACGCGATGCTCATCGACGTGTCTCAAGACACGTGTAAAGACCCTACGCGAACAAAACGCGTCAAATAAATGCCTATTTTCACTTTATTGCTAGGTTCAATGATGCTTGGCTGTGTCAGTTATAACTGTCGTGGATCAACATTTTATTGGCTCATCGAGGGGCTTAGCGCCCGCCTCCTGGGGCTTGACCGGGGGGTGGTCCAGGCCCCACTCAGCAGACGAAAATAAACTATTTGAAAACGTAAAAATGGAAACAATGTCAACTATATATATTTATTACTTTAATATATTAGAGATGGGTACATCAAAATCGTCTCATAACCAGTATTACTCTGCTATTCCAATGGAAAGAAATAACCTACGCGGCCAAAACATATCCTACCAAATTAGCAACAATCAAATCGCATTCAATTTTATTTCCTTAAAAACTATCCTAAAACCCAAACAGCAAAAAAAAAAGCAAAAAAATCAAAAGAACTTCGCAGACTCGCAGTTGCTGAATTAGTGACACGCGTGTCAAAACGCAAAAGGGAGCAGCAAGTTTTCATTCACTTAGTTCTCGAGGACATTCTCAGCAAAGTAGTTGCCGCCAACAATGTTTCCACGAGGACTGTACTCACAGACAACGTACAAACCGTCAGCGCAGTTCGAGATACCGCAGCCAATCTCAGTAGTAGCTACCCAGACCAGCTGAGTAAAGTGACCAGTGGCCTCACTGTATCCAGGGTTGCTGAAGTCGTACAAATCAACTTCGTCGTACCAAGCGTCAACAGTTCCAGCAGCAGTGTAACCAATAGCGATGTTTTCACCGTAAATACCATTCTGAGTGTGGGCAAAAACACAGGTGTCAGCATTATTCTGACCATAAGCGGCCAACTCAGAGTTCCAAGTGACAGCAGGAGCGGAGTGAAGAGCACGGTACTTATTGGTGGCATCCAAAATGGTCTGCTCATCATCTGTCAAACCGGTAGAGCTCGTGCTAGCCAAAGAGCTGGATTTGGGCTGGCTAGAAGAAGACGAGGAAGATGGTGTACCGTACGAAGTAGCACCGTTTCCACTAGAGCCGCTGCTAGGGTTAGCAACATAGTTGGTAATGGCCACTCCGTTGTTCGAAGAACTAGATTGAGAATCACCCAAGTCACTAGTTTCCACAGGGGCGGCTGTGGTAGAGCTTGTAGTGAAGGTAGAAGCCACACTAGAGGAAGAGGAAGAAGTGGAAGAGGTAGAGGTCTCAATAGAAGAGGCAGAGGTCTCAGTATAGACCGAAGTAGTGGTAGAGACATCAGCAGTAGTGCTAGAGGTTTCATAAGAGTCAGAAACCAAATCATAAGCGCTACTAGATGCGTAATCGTCGGTTGCAGCAGGAGGGTCGACCCATTGTGTCGAAGTAAGTGGGTCATTGAAGGCAGTGACCGTGACATAGTCCAAAACAGTGTTGTAGACGACATCCGTAACAATGTCTCGTTTGTGAACATGGACGTCGTCGCCCACCAAGGCGAGGGCAGCTGCAGATGCAGCAAAAGCAGTCAAGAAAAGCATCGCAAGTTAAATAAGAGAATGTAGTCAGGAACAAGAGTCCAGTAAGGGAGTGACGAACGGTTAGTCGAGGGGAATGAAAGAGAGTGAAGCGCTTTTAGTAAAACCGAAAAAAAAGAGGGAAGTGACCGGAGAGTTCCTAATTTTATACTGTGAAAAAAAAACTTCGAAATCAAGGGGCTGGCACAGAAAATCCGGTTGAGCCGCACATTAAACATGGCATATGCGGCGTTTCTGGTACTAAAATAGGTTAAAGCCAGCCACCCCGGCGAGCCGCACACAAGGCAGACAAGCGATTTTATAGCAGAGTCAGGCAAAGGATAAATAAATACTAAATAATACAGTTTAGTGACGCAGCTTTTTGACTAGAGTGTATGTGTAGACCGTTAGGAATACCGTGTTTTCACCCAAATGGTTAAAATGAGTTTGAACTTTGTCGTTTCCCTCCCAGGGTCAGGTTGACGGCCCGTAGGTGGAGTGGTTATACGGAGGAGAACGAGGAGAACAACGGTATTCTATAGCATCACTCAAGTACACTCGCAGTAGTGTCATATGTCATATGCCGACACTAAAATGTTTCCGTGACGATTTGAAGCACATGCAGACAAGTTCACTGTCTCATGGTTACAGAGCTTGGAACAATGACGACAAGAAACACCAAGCTCTTTCAACACAAGCGTTCTCTAATATAGTTTTCCACGTAGTAATATCAGCAAAATGCCCACTTCCCCCAAACTATCTATACCTCATCAGGCCAACTTTCGCCAAGATCAATGCCCCAGGTTTTACTCCGCAAAAGAATGAGACAGGGAGAAAAAACTCAGTGGATACTATATATATAGATTATCATTCCATGTCAAGACGAAACAAATTTTCGCCCCAGCTTCATATCGCATTCCTGCATGTTCCCCCCCAGCTTCTCCACCCAAAAGAGGGCACTCAGACAACATACGGACAAAAGGAAAAAAAGGCCCAAAGGTGTATCACGGAATATTACTCCCTTGCAGCAAATATTACCCGTATACACAGTTTTACAAATTTATTCTTAATTTTTTCCCTTTCTTACACATAAAATCACATATCCTACTGGAGCCCATTATGAGTTGGCATAGCAACCAATTGGTTTGGGCGGGCGTTCTCAGGCGCTGCTGCCGCAAACGAACCACCTTTTTCTCATCTTCAGCAACTGCCGACTTATTGCCAATATAATAAAAATGCCGGCTGCCACGACTGGATTGGAAGGTCGCGATGCAAAATTGCGCAGGCGCAAGCAGCAGCCCTCGTCTGTCTCCGAAGATGAGTTGGCTTCAGACTCGGAAATTGATGAGCCCAAGGAGGAAGTTTTACCGGTACGTTCCCAGTCCTGACTTTGACGATTTGCCAGTAAACTAACAGTAAAATAGCTTTCCACTCTGTGGCACGATACCGAGCGAATGTTCGCCCCTGTTACCTTCCTTTTGTTGGCTGTCTTCACCCGAATGTACAAGATCGGATCATCAAATATCGTCACCTGGGATGAGGCACAGTAAGTATAAATCAATCTCCAAAGATAATCGAAGAGGTCAATTAGTTGCTAATATTCTTTTAGCTTTGGAAAGTTTGGATCTTACTACATCAAACACGAATTTTACTTTGATGTCCACCCACCCCTGGGTAAGATGCTCGTCGCTCTTTCCGGCTGGCTTTGCGGCTACGATGGTAGCTTCGATTTTGAGTCTGGAAAGGTGTATCCGTCCAGTGTTAACTACACATTTATGAGAATTTTTAACGCCTCCTTTGGTGTTCTTTGCGTTCCTCTTGCCTACTACACGGCCAAGGCGCTAAAATTTTCTTTGTGGGCTACATGGCTCATTACCATCATGGTGACCTTTGAAAACTCTTATGCAACTATTAGTCGATTCATCTTATTGGATTCGATGCTTATGTTTTTCACCTTCACCTCTGTCTTTGGCTTTGCTAAGTTCCATGAAGCGCGAAAACAGCCCTTTTCCCGAAAATGGTTTTTCTGGCTTACTTTCTTGGGATTCAATATTGGATGCGTCTGCAGTGTGAAATGGGTCGGTGCTTTTGTTACGGCCATGGTTGGTGTCTACACTATCCACGACCTTTGGAACTTGTTTGCTGATTCTAAACTTCCATACAAGACCTACGCTCGACACTGGTTTGCTCGTATTTACTGCTTGATTGTCATTCCTTTTGCCGTCTATGCTCTCTCCTTCTACCTTCATTTCTTGATTCTCAGCAGGTCTGGACCCGGTGACGCTCAAATGTCATCGCTTTTCCAATCTAACCTCGATGGATCTGACTTGAAATCTGGACCTGAATTCCCTGCTGTTGGATCGCGAGTGACCTTTAAGAATGCTGGATATGGCGGTGGATTGCTCCACTCGCACGTTCAGACCTATCCCGAGGGATCTCAGCAACAGCAGGTTACTTGCTACCACCACAAGGACACCAACAACGAGTGGTCTATCTGGCCTCTTCACGATGGTCAAGTTCCTGATTTCCGAACACGACCCTTGGAGTTTCTTGAAGATGGCTCTGTCGTTCGAATCTTCCACCCCAACACTCACCGTAACTTGCACTCTCACTTCATTTCTGCTCCTGTCACCAACAACCATGGATCTTGGGAGGTTTCTGGTTACGGAAATGACACTGTCGGTGATGAGAAGGATTACTGGAAGGTTGAGATCGTCAAGGGCGGACGTGATGGAAAAAAGGTTGCCAAGTTGGCCACCCAGTTCCGTCTCCGAAACGATGCGATGGGATGCTACTTGCGGGCCGCTAATGTTGCCTTACCTCAGTGGGGTTTCAAGCAGATTGAAGTTACTTGCTCTGCAGACTCTCCTGACGGCCACACTTTGTGGAATATCGAGAACATCTGGGATGATCGTCTTCCCGAAGCTAGCATAGATTCATTCCAGTCTTCTTTCTGGGCTGATTTCCTTCACCTGAATGTTGCCATGATGACCTCCAACAATGCTTTGGTTCCCGACCCCAACAAGTATGATGCTTTGGCCTCTGCTCCTTGGGAATGGCCCCTTGCCCACGTTGGTCTTCGTATGTGCTCTTGGGCCGACGATGTTGTCAAATACTTTTTACTTGCTAATCCCATTCTTTTGTGGATATCCACAGCCGGTCTCGGTTTGTTTGCTTTCACCGCTGTTGTGTACTTGTTGCGCTGGCAGAGACAGTATACGGACTTCACTGAAGACCAGCTTGATAGATTTATCTACGGTGGTATTTATCCTTTACTTGGATGGTTCTTCCACTTCTTCCCTTTTATCATGATGGCTCGTGTGACTTATGTCCACCACTATCTCCCTGCTCTCTATTTTGCCATCATTGTATTTGCTGCTTGGTCTGATTTTGTTGCCTATAGATATTTGTCTACAACTCTCCGTGCCATTTACTTCTTGGTTCTATACACTGCCGTCATTGGCACCTTTATATGGTTCGCGCCTATTTCTTTTGGTATAACTGGATCGCATACAGCATATGCATACCTCAACTGGCTTAAATCGTGGACCATCTAAGTTGGTGTAAAATATTGAATGACTTTTGGGTGACTATTGTCAAAACGAAATGATTTCAGTTTTGGAAACAGGCGTCTTCATCCACACCATCTTCAGTTCTATCTTAAGATTGTAAGAAGAAAAAAACGGAACACAAGTGTTTCGTGTTTTGATTATAAATATGACTATGATATGATTTTAGTTTTTTTTTAAAGTTGAATTAAAATTGATGCCTAATTATTTGTAGAGTCTTAGGGGCAACGCGGTATGATGTTTGAAATATATCGAAATAAAGTACTACTTAAGCCAATAACAGGGGATTTCGAGTGGAACGTTGAAAAACCAACAAAAATAGCCGGCTGCCGCTTGCCGTACTAAAAAAATAAATATGTACTCTATGAAACCGTTATATTTCCGTTTTGAGCCTCGCAACGAGCTGGGGCTTTCCCCACAACTTCCATTTTCCCGGACTCGACTGGCGCAGCTCGCCACTGTTGCAAAATAAACATCTTACTCTTGCATTCGAAGCTTGACGATTCAAATGCCTTCTCAGACCTTGCCTTCTGTTGCGCTGCCGTCCGGTGCTTCCACTACATTTGCAGACCAAGACAGGCTCAAGAAGCTTCCAATTCCGGTTCTCGACGATACCTGTCGCAACTACTTGCGTGTATTGAAACCACTACTTGTGAGTTGTATGATTTAAGGAAATCTGGGGCTGACAGCTAGACACCTGAGCAATACGAGCGTACCGTGCGTGCCGTCCAGACCTTTCTTGAAAAAGAAGGGCCCGAGCTACAAGAGCTTCTTCTCAAGTACGCAAGCACACGATCTTCTTATATTGAGCAGTTTTGTATGATTTTTTAAGGCCACACAGTTTGCGAGTTTCTAATTGGTTTTCTTCTAGGGTATGATTCGTATCTCAACTACGATAGCCGTGAGTTTGACCTTTTGTTTTCTTGGTTCCTTATCTAACTTTAATTGTTTACAGCTGTGGTTTTGAATTTGAATCCCTTTTTTCTGCTCGAAGATGACCCGACTCCAGGCCGAAATAATCAAGTCACCCGTGCAGCCTCGCTGACCATCTCGTCGCTCAACTTTGTTCGTGCTCTACGCCGAGAGGAGCTCCCCCCGGATACGGTACGTGGTGAAACATTGTGTATGTATCAGTATTCGCGCATATTTGGATCTGCACGTATCTCCAGTGAAAACGGATGCGTGATGCAATCCGACATGACAACCAAGCATGTTGTGGTTATTGTTCGCTCGCAATTCTACTGGTTTGACGTTCTCGATGACAATTCAGATATTATAATGACTGAGCAAGATCTGGTTCAGAACTTCCAGACCATTATTGATGATGCGCAAAACACACCCATCAACGAGGCTGCCAAGGGAGCAGTCGGAGTGATTACGACGGAAAACCGGCGTATCTGGGCAGCACTACGCAATAAGCTCCAGGCAGATGAGAATTCGCAAAACGCACGCTGTCTCAAAGTTATTGATTCAGCTCTCTTTGTCGTCTGCCTCGACTACGCCGCACCGGAAAGTCCTCAGGAACTGGCTAAGAACATGCTCTGTGGTACCAGTGCTCTTGAAAAAGGCGTCCAGGTTGGTTCATGCACAAACAGGTGGTACGATAAGCTGCAAATCATTGTTACCAAGAATGGAAGTGCTGGCATAAATTTCGAACACACTGGTGTCGACGGACACACAGTGTTGCGGTTCGCTAGCGATATCTACACAGATACAATTCTTCGGTTTGCCCGATCAATTAATGGTAAAGCTCCGAGTCTCTGGGCTACCCAATCGCCCGACCCTGCCAAACGCGATCCGGCATCTTTTGGCGACGTCACCACGACGCCGCACAAACTTGAGTGGGACATGATTCCCGAATTGTCACTGGCACTACGCTTTGCCGAATCGCGCTTGGCAGACCTGATCCACCAGCACGAGTTTGAAATCCTTGACTTTACGCAGTACGGATCTAATTTTATAAAAGCCCGTGGGTTCTCCCCAGATGCGTTTGTTCAAATGGCCTTCCAGGCCGCATATTATGCGCTCTATGGTCGACTTGAGACTTCCTACGAACCTGCAATGACCAAGATGTTTCTCCATGGTCGAACAGAGGCCATTCGACCGGTGAGCGAGGAGTCCTACAACTTTGTACGGCGGTTCTGCGAAGACACGACCCCACAGCAGAAAGTCGATGCTCTTCGAGCAGCCTGCGACCGACATACGCAAACTACAAGAGAATGCTCAAAGGGACTTGGTCAGGATCGTCATTTGTATGCATTGTATTGCATTTGGCAGCGTTATGTTGCTGAGCATGCAGATCTGATTGGTTTAAGTAGTAGCGACAGCGAAGATGAAGAACCCAACAAGAAAGGTCCAAATATGCAATCGATAACTCAGGACCCACCGTCTATATTTAATGACGCTGGGTGGGATGTTCTTAACAACACTATCGTCAGCACCTCCAACTGCGGAAACCCAGCATTGCGCAGCTTTGGTTTCGGTCCGACCTCGGCTGATGGATTTGGTATCGGATACATCATCAAGGAGGAATCCATTCATCTATGTGTTTCTTCAAAGCACCGTCAGACCCAGCGATTTCTTGACACCCTTACCTGCTACTTTGTAGACGTGGAAAATATCTTGCGTCAGACCAAGACCACTGCTCCCCGCTCTTCTGGAACACGTGCAAGATCTCCAGTACGTACTGGTATTTCAACCTTGTCGCGCAAGTACGGCCGAGTCATTACTGGGTCAGCCACCCCTACAGCCTCGGACGTTTCCACCCCTCGAGGCGGGGACATGCTCTCAGGATACGGGTACTTTGATGTGGGTGAGATGGAGCTCTTGCTTCGAGAAGCTTCTGTCTCTGGTACTGGTACTCACACCCCGCGCCCACACTCCCACCATCATTCGCATCATCTGCGAACTGGTCGCCATGATCCTCGACGGGAAGTGAGTAAGAAGCTCACATTGTCAGAGTACTAACGGTGAATTTCCTTTATGGAGTGCTGTCAGGTCATGTCATCGGGTTGTGACTACATAAAAATCTACATATGTTTTTATGGTAGAGACCAACTTTGGCTCTAGTTAAATGCACATAAACAATATAGTCTACAGTATACGTAATCGTGACTACCATAATAAAGCAAAATTTTTTAAGTAAGGTAGCGAGACCAGGGCTGTACAGCGGACTCGCGTGAACCTATAAAAACGGGAGTACATTTTGCACCTTTTCGACAAACAGAAAACAGTACCAGAAAAAAAAAAAACAAAGCCAACTTAAAACAAAATGATTCGTTAGATAGTCAATCGGAGCTCTAAAAGAGCAGTTTAGACAAAAACGTCAATTCCGAGCATCGGGATGGTGAAGACAGCCTGTTGGCCAATCCCGGCCCACCCGTTCGCCGCAACGTCTCCTGCAACAGTCTTGTCTATGCTTGACTGGCCGAATGAAAATATGCTCGTAGGTGATATCCGGTCACCAACTGCGGCAACGTCGTAGGCTCTAGTAAGTCTCGTCCCATTGCTACCGAGCTGATCAAAGTCAATTAAGAGCTGCGGTGTGAATACACAGCCATGATTGAGATCCCAGAAGGAATGCGGAGTAAATAAACGGAAAACAGCAGTAAGGACGACAAATACTATACTGCAAACAACACTAGGGTCGAGAGTTAGCAAATGCATTCGCGTGTACAAGTGCAGTACAAGGTATCGCAACACCTGCACCCCCCGAGCGGAAATTGAGTAGAGAACATACCATGGACGATAGGTGACAAACATAAATACCGTAGCTAGAAAAGTCAAGTACGGAGATGCTGTAGAGTAAGGCAGTAGCAGCAGCGGGAGTAAAAAGTGTATACACAGCATCTCAAGCGGATACTAAACCAGAGTCGACACTTTGAGATTCAAGTACCCCAAACTAGCAAAAACCGTATTTCAGCCTTGAAATTATTTTAAAAAAGGAAAAACTGCTGTATTTACCGAGCTTGTCGTATATACTCAAGAAGTACACTGCACTGGTACGAGGCAGAAAGGGAGTGACAGAGTGAGCACAACGAAACCAAACAAGTGATCCGCCCAAAACCTTTTCGGAAACGGCTCGAACAGTAGAGAATGATTTCAAATTAAAGGATCTACGACTCAGTATATTTCCAATAATAACTTTACAATGGTTTATTCCAAGATTTGTCCGTATCCTATCCTGCCATCAATGTTTGTCTACTTTAACCTGCAAAGTCATATTCTACTAGTAACACGTCATCACCAAATAAAAAATTCTTATAACTGGGAAAACCTGGCCATGTAACTTACAAATGCAAGTTCTTTGGTCAATTTTCCCAACCCAGTACTCGTGTTTGTTCAAGAACTCCAGCTTTTCAACTAACCACGAGTAGGGACACGACTAAAAACTATCGGAAATACTCGTCATGATGCAGTATTTCATCGAACTGTTGAATAGGAAGCCATTAATACTGTTGTGTTAAGATGGCAACTTGTGGGTTCCGTTGCTGTCCAAACTTTCGAATCAGAAAAGTCTCACAGATGGCGTCTGTGAGCCATTCTGTCTTTGTTCTGCAAGAAGTGCCATATTTGGGAATAAATTAATAGTGCTCTACAGAGAATTAAATACCTTTCACTCTGCAAAGCTAGAGCTTACTATCTCGGCGATACAAAAGCGGCATAGAAAAAGCTTATTTAGTCTCGTCGACTGGTGATATCAAAACTTGAATCTCATCAAAAGTGACAAGTATATTCGCCATATCAAGAGGAAAATACCAATCTATATTAATATCATCAGTTTAAAAATGAGTCAAGGTTCAGGTAGCTTCGCCATTGAAATCCGCATAATATGCGAGTGATACACTATTTACTGATGTCTTTCCGGAACTACCTAACGTTACGTGATCAAAACTTTAAAGTCACAAGATCTTGGATTTCAGATTTGACAATGTATCAATTGGAATCGGGAAGTTGCAATTACTTGTCTTGATCATTTACTGTGTAATTGTATAAGACTAAGATTTTCTTGAGATCACTCTACAGTACAAGATGAAAATTACTCCTACCTTTCAGATTGCTTTCTTGCTTTTAACATCGACTGTTTCTACCTTGGGTGCCGCTCTTGAAGCCGGGGACCTCAAAGTTGTTTTAGTTCCGGTCAGGGCGGTTAAAACTGGCTTAAACATCACTTTGCCTAAGCAAAAGCGCAGTAGTACTGTCAATGAGCCATTGGACTGGGGGGCTGTTTATTACTGGGGTGAAATATCTGTTGGTACTCCTCCCCAGGTCATTTACGCCGCTTTTGATACTGGATCAGCTAACTTTATCTCCAACGCCTACAACCCCAGTGAGTCCAGTACCTGGAATTACTCTGGAAATTCATTCAATACTTCATATGGAGGTGGATCTGAGATAAATTCAGTTTCGGGTGAGATTGGTACTGATGTGGCCGAAATTGGTGGAGTCTCTATCGGCTTGACTTTGGGTCACGCTACTTACCCATCACCAAATATTCCAGATTTTTTAGGACTCAGCTTCGCTGCTGATGGTGGTTTTCCCAATACGGGTAACTTTTCCAATCTTCCTGCTGCTCTTCAGATCGCTGGCGCTATTGATGTGAATGCTTTTTCACTTTTCCTCACGGAGGAGTCTGTTGCTACCGGTGAGATTTTGTTTGGCGGTATTGACAAGGCCAAGTACACTGGACCACTTACTACTCTTGACATTGTCCTTTGGGATGACGAAGGCCAACCTGTGTCGACTCCCACGGCCTTCTTTATTAATGCTTTAGAAGTTAATGGAAAGTCACTCAATGCTCCCGCTCTTTTGGACTCTGGCACTTCATTTATTAACTTGCTTGATAATTCTATCACCCAATCCATTATTGAGGCTACAGGTGCCCAGCCCGGTGTTTCTGGAGCCTACGGTTTAACTCCAGCACAAGTCCAGGCCTTGGATTTCAATATTGATTTTACTTTTGAAGGTAGTACGATTCCTATTCCGGCATCCTCCCTTTTCTTAGACCAAGGAGATATTAATTCTCTTGATGAGAGTTACTGGACTCTACAAGTTCAAACTACCCCGGGTTTTGTGATCAACATTTATGGTGCTGCATTTTTGCGCAGTGCGTATCTTGTCTTTGATATTACACATACTAAGATTGGTATTGCCGAGATTGTACACACTGACGCCTCTGATGTTGTCGCTCTTGGTCCAGGTGGATTGACTACCTATTCCTAAGTCATGGTGATTTCACTGCAGGCAATCTTGTTGCCAGTCTCTGGCGTACCTTCTACTTCCTCTTCACGTATGGTCAACCGAATTAAGGATAGTAATAGTTATAATATCAAGTATTTAATTTTATGAAATACATCAAACTGTAATCAATCGTCGAGGAATTGGGAGTAAAATGTGTTGCAGAGCTTATGCTATAGAAACACAGTATACTGAGCACATTTTTGTTTTCTTGGATTAAGCAGGAAAAGCTTTTTACAAAGCAAGTTCTTAAAATTACCTTTTAAAGCTCTTTGTTTCCTTTTTTTTTTTTGCGCGTGAAGGCGTTGATGAGGTTGAATTTTGTGTGTGGGTTTTGTAAGAAAGCCATTTCAACACCGCCCGCAGTTGCGTTTGAATGATCTGACTGCTCTTTCTGCTTAATCGATCGATTTTGTTGAATTATGGATTCCTCCAGCAGATCGCTTTTGGACGCTTTGCGACAGGGAAAACCTGCTTCGCCGTCACCGTTAAACACCCCTTCTAACCAGCCCGCTGTACAGCACTTTGACCCATCTAACATCTCATCGACTGGGGTGGCTTCTCCGGCTGGATCAATGTCCTCAAAAGAGCCTTCGGGTGCTTCTTCTTTGCTTTCGGCTTTAGGGAACTCGCAGCCGGCAAATAATGATTCGATCTGGACAAACGCACCGTCGACTACACCTGAATCTATCGGTTCAACTCGAGCAAAGAAGGCATCTGCCGCCGAATTAATGGCCGAGCTATTTAAGAAGCCCTCGTCTAGTTCGAGCTCCCAACCACAGTCCCCCCCACAACTTGGACCGATTGATGCAGCGAGTCCTTCGTCGCCCTTCCCTTCCCTGACGAACCCCACTTCGCCTGTTGGATCACAATCTAAACCAACCTCTTCGTCATTCAATTCGCTTTTGGCTCTTCTCAACCCAGGCTCGGCAAACAGTTCTCAGTCGAAGATCAGTCCTCAGCCCTCAACAATTGACTCGACGCATGAGCCTGCTGAGCCCGTCGCCACGATTTCTCGTCCAGCCTCTGCTTTTAAAGAACTGAAGTCTGCCAATGATGAAGTTGTTGGTAGTTCAAATGGTGTCGCTTCCAGAGAAGGGCACCCGTCCTCGGGTTATCGTATCGAAGCGCCCTCAGGATACGCATTTGAAGTTCCATCGTTCACTCCCGTTGAGTATTTGAACGAAGCCAGCAGTGCACCTATTTCCACCACTTCGCCTAAGGAACGGGTTCAAGGAGACAAGAACATTTTGGCATCGACCGAAGAGTACATTGCTTATCCTTTAGCAAAGTGTAAGTTTTTTACCGTTATTTCTCAACCCAGATTTCTAATTATCTAGCTGGTCAAATCCGATTGATTCGACAAGACGATGTTGCAACTGTCACCTTACGCGGACACGACCAGAGTAAAATTACTTCCCTTTATTTCAGTAGAGATAAATTCAACAATGGTGCCACTCTTTTGGTCTCCACCACTGAGAATAACGAGGTCATTGTTTGGGCGATTCATCCCGCGATTCCCGTTGATGGTGATGATGAGGAAATTCCCAAGCCTCGAGTCACTACGCTACTAAAGTTAAAGGCCGACCAAGGCGTTGTTGCTCCCCGCACTCTGTTTGCTAAGTTCATTGGTAGCTCTGCGATTGCCGTTTTGCTCAGTGATACACTGTACATTTTCCGTCTTACCGACGTCGAGGATCCCACTCTGTCCTTGGAACCCCCCACCGGATACATTCTAGAAACTAAGGCGCGAAATTCAGTTGTTGATTTTTCCATTTCTGTCACTGGTGACCAGATTGCATTGGTAGATGTCGATGGTGCCGTTCAGCTTTACGAAGTCGACGTGCCTCGTCGCAAGCTGGTCCTTCTAAAGCAACTCAAATTCACCTCAAAGTCGACTCCTTCTAGCATTCAAGTACATAACATTCCAGTTCTTGGTGCACCTAAAGCATTTTTAGTTGTGGGATTCAATCAGAATACCATCTTCCAGACATGGTCGCAGTCTAGCGACGACGTTATTCAAGAGCTCCAGCTTCCCAGCTCAAAGAATGCCACTTGTCAGCCCTTGAATAACTTGATTGATTTTGATCCCATGAGCAGCTTTTTGGTTATTTACGATTTAACTACCAACACCCTTTACTTTTTACACTTAAACTCTAGTGTGGAAGAAGTCACTTTTGACTACATCAAGGAATTCAAATTTTTCAGAGAGCGCGAGCTTCGGTCCTTTCAATTGCTTAATGCTTCAGATAATAAGGATGCTTTCGAGGTATATTTGGCTTGTGATAATTCTTACCGCATCCTCAGCGTCAGCAAGTCCCAGCTAGATTGGGCTTCCTGGGAGAAGGTGAATCCTTTGCTGGATCTTAGATATAATGCTCTTAGTGCTGCCTACAAAAATATTGAACTCAAAGAGGAAGAATTCACGCCCAGAGAAATAGTGGATGAACACTTAGTGAAATCTAGCGCGCATGCCATTGCCACAGAGTCTCTGCCCGAAACTCAGGAGGAAATTGTGAGTGCTGTTTCAACTGAACCGGAAGTTGCTGTAACTCCTAAAACTATTCTGAGACGACCCGAGTCGGCCAAGCCTGGAGAGCCTCCTGCGCCCCCTGCACCTCAAGAAGCGCCGAGTGAACCTAAGGCTTCGGCTGTTTCTTCTGAAGGTGGACGTTCCGATACTCGCAAGGAACTTTTCAACGTTCTCAAAGTCCAAGCTGATCAACTCAACAGTGACAGAGAGCGTCTGGTTAGTGCCGTGGAGGCTAAGCAAAAGCTTGCTCACGAGAAGCTTCACAAGGATCTCACCAAACAAATTGATCGATCGTTTAAGGCTCACATGGAAACCATTGTCAAGACTCCCTTGGCTGATTTAGAAGACAAGGTCCGCAAGAGTACAACCTCTGTGTTGGAGCGGGGTCTGGAAGATTTGAATGCTAAATTCTCCGAGCGTCTCCACAGTCTTGAGCAGGATTCCAAAAAACGATTCTCCGCCTTGAATCAACAATTGGATAGCAACTTTAACGCTTCTTCGGAAGAGCGAAGGTCTGGTACTAATGGTATCACTGCTCTCACGCACACATTGATTGGCTTCGTACAGTCCTACAAGAATCGTGAAGCTGCATTTGAGCAGCAAATTGACAAAATGCAGCAAAAGATTGACTCTCTTGAAGCAAAGGTATACTCCCAAGATCATTCTAAACTCTACGAGAAGCTCCACTCAGTTGAGGCCTTGTTGTCTAAAATTACACTCGGTACCGACTTTTCTGAATTTAAAAAGGCAGAGTCTCCTAGCTCTACAGCCAAAGCAGTCGACCCGGTTGTGGAAGCTGTCCCAGTCGTGGAAGTTGCTCCAGTCGTAAATAACCCTGAACCTGTTGAAACTCTTCAAGAGCCTGCTGATGTTGCACAGGATACTCCGGCCGAAGTCTCCAGAGCATCTACCTCCACACCGGAAGCTCATTCTGCTGAATCTTCCACAGAGAACGTGGATCCTTCTGTTGAAATTTCCAAGTTTATTGACGCTAAAAACTACTCTGATGCATGCTATGTATACGTGACCAACACCGGATCTGAAGATAAACTCTTTGAACAGCTTTCAATCGTCCCTGCTGCAGAGGTTATTTCACAGCTACGACAGATTTTACTCTTGTCTGTGATTACTCTGATTAGCGAGCATACCGAGACGCATGTTGTCAAACGGCTGCAATGGATTGATATTGGTATGAAGTATCTTGATCTTAAGGATACTACTGTGATCCAATATGGTCCCAATATTCTAGACTCGATTTTCAAGTCACTGAGCTCTTTGTTTTCAACGGTTGACGAGGCCAAACCTGTTGCTCGCACGGTAAAGGCCGTTAGCCTTGCCCTGCGCAACAACACCTAACTTACGATTGTATTTATATGTCACATGTATTGGGCGATCATGTGAAGCTATTATGAAGCCTGTATTGAATAAATTGAAAGTGTTTGAAGGTCAGTTTGAAGCGTAACGGCATAAATGTATCATTGTTTTCAGCACAGCAAAAGTATGCGACCATAGCAACGACTTTCAAAAATTTTTGCTGTGTGCCTTTCTTTCTTTCTTTCCTCTTTTCCATCGATTTTTTTAGGGGAATTTTTGGAGATTTGCGATGGCGGATTTCATTGGATCGCGTATTTCGCTGATTTCGCGGAGTGATATTCGGTGAGTTTGAGTCTGTTTTGTCGGGGGTTGATGGATTTGCAAGAAGAGGGGAGGCTGGGTGCTGAGGTGCATCAATCAAAATCCGGTCAAATTCTGTCTTGGTGGATGTCAATGGATTGCAGCTAACCTGTCTTCAATAGATATGTGGGAATTTTGAGCGAGATCAGCTCTGAATCGTCTACTGTTTCTCTTCAACAAGTGAGATCCTATGGTACCGAAGGACGATTGAACGACCCATCTCGTGAAATACCAGCTTCAGGTAAGCAAGACTAATTGATCAATTGAGCTTTTATTGACGTATTTCCTTTATAGATAATGTATTTGATCAGATTGTTTTTCGAGGATCAGACGTCAAAGACTTGAAGATTGAAGAGGCAAAGCCCCAGGCGCCTCCTCCTTCTCAGCCCCCGGTTCCTAATGATCCTGCTATCCTTCAGGTAAGCAATCCGTCGTGGAGATGAAAAACAACAGCTACGGATTTGTTATGATGATTATTCACGGATGTAAATACACTGTCTTAGTGCGCAAAACCCATGCGGAAACTTTCCGTTGCCTTCCTTCTGATTCATTTCCGATAACTACCTGTTTTCTTTCCATAAGTTATATATTTACTTGTGTCTAACGCATACAGACAAATTACGGCCATCCTGGTAATGCCCCTCCTCCATTTGACCCCCGATATGGTCCCCCCGGTGGCTACTATCAGCAACACCAGTACGGTATGCCTCCTATGCCTCCTCAATATGGCATGCCTCCTCAAGGATTTGCTCCACCTCCGCATGTTGCTGCTCCTGGACAGCCCCCTCTTGGCTATTCACCAGCCCCAGCCCCAGCTCCTGCTCGTCCTACTGCACCTGTGGTCGCACAGGCTCCCTCCGCGTCCACTCAGCCTGTTTCAAGTAAGCCTGCGGCAGCCAAGTCAGAGTCGAAGCCTGTTGCTGCTCCTGCTGCTGCTCCTGCTGCTGCCCCTCTTGCAACTAAACCTGCTGCTCCTTTCAGCTACGCATCGGCGGTCTCGCCTGCTACTGCAAAGTCTGACTTGGCCAACAGGCCTGCTCCTCGAGGAGGTAAATTCCCCATCATTCCTGCAGTTCCTACAGTAAACCGACAATTTGTCAGGCCTGCCGTGCCTGCTGCACCCGCTGCTGCCAGGGCACCCAAGCCCGCTGTTAAGCATGAAAGTCATGCTAAGGCCATCAACGCTATAACCAACGATGTTAATAATATTAAGCTTGATGGACAGAGCGCTCAGCATAAAGGATCCAAGAAGATCTCTATTCCTGAGTCCGACTATGACTTCCAGACCAAGAATGCTAAATTCGAAAAGGACTTTGAAAGTCTCAAGACTGACGAAACAACTTCTTCAGTAGTACCTCCTCCTACCAACTTTTATAATAAGACGTCTTCATTTTTTGACGATATCTCCTGCGGAACCAAGGAGCGCCTTGAGCAGGATGGCTCTGTTAATGGTCGGGCTTTGCGCCAACAGGAACGAGATCTCAATTTTGAGACTTTTGGCGAGGCCAATGTCCAGCGAAACGGCTACCGAGGTCGTGGCCGTGGCCGTGGTGGCCGTGGTGGCCGTGGCGGCTTCCGTGGCGGTCGAGGACAGGCTCAAGTCGCCCAACAATAAATACGTAACGCTCTGCTTATCTTTTATTGACTGCTTATGTACTGCAGATTTGCGATGAAACCATGTCTTGTGTGGTTGGTGTATTTTTCTTGTGTGGATAGCTCTCTTGTGGGAAAGGGACTGGTGTTTTCTTGTATCAACGGAGTGTAATTGGTGTTCAGCTTGTTTGAGATCTCCCTAGAACCTTTTTTTTGGGTTTTTTTTTCCTTTTGTTCCTCTGGTGTCTTTTGTTTACGATGGGTCGAACGCGGTCCGCGATGCATTGCCTTTTTTAAAGATTGACATTTAATGTCTAGAGGCGTTTGAAAGAATAAGTATGGCATTATCATTTAGTTTAATAGCTAAGGATGGCACTATGGAAAGGAATTGTGTTCGTAGGTTGTAGTGGGAGCGAGAATGTAAACATAGCGAGGCACTTCACAACGGCTCTTCTCCACAGCAGCGGGCGATCCAATACTACGCACCATGTCAGATTCCATAGGTAGGCTACTGGGTGGAGATTTCATTTCATATTGATGATACTAAAACATCAGATCGCGTTTTTGCAAAGGCGGTGTCTACTGTCAAAACGATATCCATGACAGAGTCAATGAAGCGAACGCTCACACGGCCTACTGTTGATTCCAGAATGAGGCTTTACGGACTGTATAAGCAGGCGACTGGTACGTATTAATTTGTACTCTTGACAAGTTTCGCTTTCACATGTCTTTAATCCAATGCTGACCTTGACCAGAGGGTGATGTTGATGGTATTTTACCCGAGCCAGAGGGCCACTCTGAAGATGCAATTTCACGACGCCGAAAATGGTGGGTTTGGTGTTTATGATATTGGTTGAGTCTAATGGCGATAGGGGTGCCTGGCGTGAGCTCGATGGAATGTCGCGAACTGAGGCCAAGCGGCAGTATATTTCATATTTGATTCAGGTTGGTTTTTATTATTATCTGCGATCTGCTCTTCCTAATTGTGTAAGACTCTAAACGAGCATGAAAACCTCGCTCCAGAGGCTCGCGAACTGGTCGACGAGCTCGAATTCATGTGGGATCAGATCCGCGATCTTAATTCGTCTGAATCAGACTCTGTACAGACCTCTTCTCTGGCAACAGCCGCGGCCATCGCTCGTCAAATGGCTGGCGGAGCCGTTACGCCGGCCCTCTCTGGATTCAATCACGGCTACTCTTCGTCAGTTGCCAGTTTTGGAAACAGCCAAAGGGATATTCCCGCCAGATCAAGCTACTCTTTTGATAACAGCAGGGAATTTCGCCGGGCTGCGGCCGTTGCTGATGTGCGAACCGTCGAGGCTTCACACGACCCTGTCGTTCTCAAACCGGCACCTGATGGACCTGTGGCTATAGAAGAGCAGAATTGGCGAAAACAGGTTGTATGGTCTCTGGAAAATCTGGGTGAGCAAATTAGTTATTTACAGAATCTTGAGCGCCATCGCCTGAGTTATAATGCCACTCCGGAAAAGCTCGAATCCAAATACAACCAGGTCTCGTCAAACGTGAAAAAATCAAATACTCTTAAGTCTGATCGCGAGGATGGCGGCGAGCGGTTCTTTCACAATCCCAAACGGTCGCCCTACGAGACCTTACTGCGACGCAACCAACTCGAAGCAAACATATATAAATCAGATGAAACAGACAAGCCTCGGCGTCCTCTTAGTTCTTCCGGTTTCTCTATTACTGGTACATTGTTATCGCTCTTGCGCCGAGTTACGGGATTCTTGGTCATCGCAATTAAGCATCTAGTTGTTGATGGTGCATTGCTGTTTGTCATTTTGCTTGTTCTACGCTACCGCTATTTCAAGCGTCGAAGACTGGCTGCCAAAAACACAGCTACCCAAGTAGTTGAGCAGGGTGGTTCTGCTGTCTCCAACAGCATTGCTGCCATATCTTTGTCCGATTCGTATGAAGACAAAGTGTTTGAGCGCGTGTCTATTTTTTACACTCGTTTGAGCCAGCTGATTCTCAACTCGTTAAATAAATCTGCTTCTGTTTAGATGTGCTCTTGGGGTGACGATGCGCTTGAGGTGGGGTTGTGTCTGAATGCGCGCCGTGCCTTTTATATCGCACCAGCACACTTTCTTCCTCTGACTGTCTGACAGTCTTTGATAGTGCCTACACTTTTTTTTTGGGAAACTTTACATTTTTGAGTAGGGCTATATCTTGCGACTGCTTTGGTTTTTACGCGAGGTTTTGGTATATTTTATATAAGCGCTTTGCCTGGAGATGTCGGATCAGCGCGACAAACTAGAGCAACTCTCATCTTCTACAGACTCGAAGGTTCGCAATGAACAATCTGCTTTTGTGATACTGCGCAAGCCTATCATTGCGCCTGAGGCCTTGGATGCGAGGGATGACTTGATTCCCGCTCCGCCTAGAAAGAATCGTCTACAAACTCGGTCCAGACGTCCTGTTGGTGATTCAAAGGACCAATCCAAATTTAAGATAGCCTTGACAGTTCTCAGTGTTGCTTTGTTAACTGCCTCCAATGTGGTGATGCCATTTGTCTACCGATTCAGGACTAAACACGGTGGGACTTTTTTGAAAAGCGCCAATAATCAAACTATGGAATTGACTGAAAGTTCGTTTGTACTTTCGAGTGAAGCTGCTACTTTTAACGCTGCAGCTATCTCTACTGCCGCTATCCCTACTACCGCAAGCGCATATATATATGCATACACTCCTTCGACTGCTGCTGGTCCGGGCATCCCCAAGTATACAAGCGCCGATCACCCTGACCATCTGGTGATGACCGGTCGCAGTGATGAAATTGATGTCATTATGAAAGCGCCATACATTGACAATTTCAGTATTGTGTATTATACTGCAAAATCGGCGCTTGAACAAATATGGGAATATGGAAGTGATGTTGTTTATTCAACTCTGCTCTTTCTCCATTTAAAGGAGCCTCAATCTGGTGAATGTCTTCCGAGCCCGTCCCGACATCATCAAAGAACATGTATTGCGGCTGGATCATCTGTTTCTTCGTCTCCATCGCTACTTTCACATACCATTTCACTTGAGTATCGCATTATTCTGGTTGGGGCATCTCTTTTGTTGATAAATGTCTTTTTTATGGGACAGAACCGGACGATTCTACTTTTGTATTCACTTGCCGTTACAGTTTGTGCCTATTACGTTGTGTGCTTTTTTTGTTTTCAATCTTTGAGCGAAACGCTAATGTCGTATAACCTTTCAACAATGGCTAGTATTCAGGACCTACTTGACGACGATGAAGATGCCGAAGATGTTTCTATGACGGTGGTGCATTTATCTATGCTGCTACTTTTCTATCAAGCATTGTTGTTTGTTGCAGTACAGGTAGTGTCGAGATTTTTGTGCTGGGCTACTGGAGGACAGGATATGTATCCCAGTCGAGTTGGTGTATGAGGTGGAGGTTTCAGCGGGCAAATTTGTAATGAGCTACAAAGATAATTGGATAATATACGCTGCATACGAGTAAGAAATAAGGCCAAAACTTTTCTTTATGTTTTTTAAACAATCATTTTCGCACACACACTATTGTAACATTTGGGTTGAATGCGAGCATCTGGCAAGTAGTCGTTCAATTCGTTTGAAAGAAAGAAATTTGAATAGATTTAGCCGGTGAGGGAGATGATGGTGTTGACAATGTCACCGCTGTTTTCCCGAAGAGCCTTAGCAGCCTTTTCCTTGGAGACGCCAGCCTGGGAGGCGACAATATCGACATCCTTCTCGTTGAGGCCGGTGAGGTCGACTTCACCAGACTCCTCGGTAGCGTCGGCAGCAGCAGCCTCGCCCTCCTCGAGAGCAGGGGCGTCTTCAGGGATGGTGGGGGCGGATCCGCTGGGGACTTCCTGCTGACTCAAGGCACGGAGGGCGGCGGCGGAAGCAGAGTTGGGCGAGTTGAGGTCCTCGATCTTTGACTCTCCAAAGACAATGTAGCCACCATTGGGAGACTTGTAGACCTCAGGCTTCTCAATGACAAAGATGACCTAGAGAGTTAGCACGCCAATTGGGGCAGTGATCCAGTCAAACTCACATTGCGAGGACGCTTGAAGGTGACACGGGCAATGCCAGGAATGGGCTTGAGGCCAGACTTTTGGAGGAGCTTGCGGGCCTTCTTCTCACCACGCGAGTGGATCGAAAGCGACGAACCGTCAGCAAGCTCGCCCTCGGAGTGGTCGTGCTCGTGGTCGTGCTCGTGGTCGTGAACGTGCTCAGCCTGCTGCTCAACGGCGGCAGCAGCAGCGTCAGAAACTTCTTCGATCTTGGACATTTTTCTTTTGTGGTTGTGATGCTTTGCTGCTGTTCGCTGTGGTGCTAAAAGTTTTGCGCGTGCTTGGGGCAGCACTGTGGTTGCCATGACAATATAATATACTGAATTTAGTCAAATTACGCAGTCACATTCATACACGTGATTCGGGGCGGGCGACCGCTTGTAGTATACCAGCTACAGCTTTTGATATATAAATATAATATGTATATCCCACACGAGAACAAGAAACTATTATAGAAGATCGTACAAATTTTGTCTCTGTTTTGCGTTTCTGCAAGCGCAGCAAGCACACAAACAAAGTCGGTGCTTTTTTTTTGAATTGGGAACGCGTAGAGATCACAAAGAGCGTCGACAAGCATCGTCAGCGTCTCAAACGACGATAATGCAGATAGGAGACTTGTCCAGGGAGTGCACATGGACAAGTACATTCTCTGGATATGAAATGCCCCCAGTGCGAAGCCAATCGATAAAAAGAACACACAAAAAAAACCAAGCAATAAAGAACCAACCATCACATGCCACCACCATATAAAGCAAAGTAACATTTACAAGTCATCAATATCGAACTCGATGTTGCACTCCTCGTCACCGTCCTGGCCGTATGTGTCGGTTTCGTTGATTTTGGCGCTATCGGGCTAAAAGAATTAGTAAATCGAACTTCACTTGGAAACTAGAGCTATCAAAACATACCAATTCACCCATAGTCTTTAGCTGACGAGCCTCATCAGCATTATACTTGAGGATAACGTCGACCTGACCGTCTTGAAACTCTCGCAAGGAAACCAAAACGATATCACCCTGGTTGATCCAGACCTGACTACATTAGCAAACATTCTCTAATGTTTTTAAAATGCCTCAGTCGCACCTTCTTTCTAAGCTTTCCTCGAATGTGTCCCAATCGCTTTGTGCCGTCGAAACAGGAAGCATCCAAGTAACCGTTACCAAGCATCTTGGTGACCTGAGCGTACTCTAACTCTGTTAGGCCTGTCTTTATATAAAAATCTGTCGTGCAAACCTTGGCCTTCTTCTTTTATCTGGAGCTCTCGCTTGTTTTCGCTCTCATTCTTTCCTCTTCGGCGATTCTATATAAAAAGACAAAAGCGTCGATAGCTTGCAGTAGGAAAAAATCAGGAATCACCGCTGAAAACCCCGACGATCACACATTATCGCATCTGCACGCGAGTACCTCATTTCATTACTCGATTGGTAAAACGTGCTTGCCTGGTTTAAAAACAGTGATTCCAATCGATCCATATCCTCATTCACCGCAAACCATACACGCATCATTCGTTAGCACCGGTTGATATCACCCAGCGGGCTCGGGTGGATGGTTCGCAACTTTAGGCCGGACCTTTCCCCAATAGCCCACGGCAGCACAGTAGTCCCTACCTTGCCTCCCTATACCAGTCAGCCCACACCAAATGCGATTGAAAAAAAACACCCTGCATACCTTTCCTTTAGCCTTTGGCATCCTGAAGTTTGGAAGAAGCCAGGTTAAAAATTTTTTGAATTTAAAGACCAGACTGAGTCACGTGAAACCGACGCCCTGGGAGTAAAAAAGATGCTGAAATCGGCTTTTTTCCAGCTTTTAAATTGATTCTAATTGAATTTAATTTTTTTTCGGGTTTGACTTTGCGGGTTTTGCCTTGGATTTGAGCTCACTTTCGCGGTCCTTTTTTTTTGTTGTTTCTTCACTCTGATGAACCGCAATCAACAATCACCGCCACTGCTTCATCCTCATCCACAGCATCCAATTCCACAGATGACATCGCCTCGGCCTCAGGACAGCTATGCACAGCCAGTTTCTGGTGCTGCGCAGCGTTATGCCGCTAGCGGGGTTCAGCAATCGTCAGGCGACTACTACGGTCAGCAGCAGCAGCAGCAGCAGCACGGTTCGGCGTTTCCTCAGCCGCAAATGTTCTTGAACGAACAGACTGCTCAGATGGGTTACCAGATGGGTCGCTCGGCTATGATGGCAGGTCAGGAGTATGTCGAGCAAAACTTCAATCGGTATCTTCCAATGTCGACGCTGCGCAACTTGTTTCAGGTCAGCAATGCCTACGTGGCGCAAAAAATTCTCCTGGTTCTCTTTCCCTGGCGTCACAAGTCCTGGGCTCGCCAGATTACGCTCTCCGAGTCACAGGGTCAGAGCAGCGGCAGCGAAGTCTACCACCTCCCCCGAGACGATATCAACAGTCCTGATCTTTACATCCCACTTATGGGCCTAGTCACCTATATTCTTGTCAAGTCCGTTTCGGCCGGTATCCATAATAAATTCCATCCAGAAATGCTTGGCTACTTGGGCTCCTTCACCTTTGCCTTTTTGGTTCTGGAAATCCTCATCCTTAAATTTGGGTGCTATCTTCTTGTTCCTGCTCCCACTTCCCCTCCGGCAGTTGGCGCTGGCTCATGGGTTTCTGGCGACTGGCAGTTTCTCGACATTGTCGCCTTCAGTGGCTACAAGTTTGTAGGTCTCGTCTTTATTACGTTTGTCTCTAATTTCATCGATTGGAGTATACTCAAGTGGGTTGCGTTTATTTACGTCTACCTCAGCCACGGATTCTTTTTGCTGCGCTCGCTACGGTACATCGTCTTGCCCGAGACTAGCGGTTCGTCTGCGTATGCCGACAATGGCCAGCCCGTTCGCCGACGGCACCGTCGTATTCAATTCCTATTTTTGTACTGCTTTGTATTGGAATTGTTTATCATGTGGTGTTTGCTGTAAACATCAACAGGTCGTGGTCGTGGGGCAGGAATAGGCGGTATGTCGGATGCATAGATGAAAAAGGAATTGGTACTATAATACATCATAATTGGTTTTTTGGTATTTGAGCAAAAGTAGAAGTAAAGTACTCGTAGACAAGTGTCACTTTTCCCGGTTACTCGACAACGGCTCCACGCAACCTCGCTCGCTGGAATCCACTTGGGAGTGGTAATTTCAATATTATTACGCGATTGCGCCCTTCGTGTTGGTGAAGTATGACTAGCGATGGCCAAGACAGTGCTGAGCTGAATAATCTTGGAGACGCATTCGAAGACTTTGTGCAGGCCATTAAAGCAAGAGTGGAAGAAGTAAGCATCAAACCAAAGCTTCTCTTTTATGTTGTGTTCTTCTAACGCGTGGGCAGCTCAATTCACACGTAGTCGATCTCGCCCAGCAGGACTACCAATACGTCTCGCAGGAAATCATCGCGAGCGATATCGACAAACGTATAGCACAGCTACATGAGGTGATTGCTGAAGCGGCACAGCTCGAGACGGAGCTCGACAAGTTTGAAAGCCTGCAAGAAATTGTTAGTGGACAGCATGGGCGTATTTCAAAAATGGAAGCACAGATAGGACGAAAAGCGTGATGTTATGTCTCTAGGTGAATGTAATTTATGGTTTGTATGATATAAATAAAATGATTCCAAATATCCTTGAGTTTACTTCTCAATCAAGCCGGCTTACAATCAAGCTGGTTTACGAGACGCAGCTTTAAGGCTACATAAATAATCCAACACATAGCCATCAAAACATTAATAAGTTTCTAGAGACACGACAGCTTTTCGGCTGTTCCCTTCATTGTGATGTCATGACGTTGGTTGGGACTTTGACCCATCTACCTCCCGTAAAACTCAAAGTTTCTTTTTTATATTTGGAATCAGAATAACCGCAATGGTTCTCTACACCGATCCGCTATACGCTGTCACTCGCAAAATCACGGCCAATCTGGTAACAGTTTCAGTTCCCTTTCTGCGGGTGGAGCGTATCAATATCGGCAACCGGACTACGCTTTTGAAGCTGCCTTCTCTGCAAGGAAAACTTCTTGTATGGGCTCCTATTCCCTACGGAGACGATACTGCTGCCGCTGTCCGCTTGCTATCGGAAGCTCCTGACGCTGTCGCTTACCTGGTGGCCCCGGATATCGAGCACCATCTTGCCCTAAAGTCTTGGAAAGAGATCTATCCGAATGCCGAGATTATCTCAGTCGAGGGAATGGGGGAGAAGAAGAAGCCTGAGGGAATTACTATTGATTTCGAGCTTACCAGAGAGCTGGCCTATCGACTTCTCCTCCCCAGTGAGTTCGGTCTGCCTGAAGCTCTCGATTCCCAGCTTCAATTCGCCTACTTCCCAGGCCATGCCAATAAGGAGCTTGTCTTGTACGACGATGTTACCAAGGCACTTCTCGAGGCGGACCTCTTCTTCAATCTCCCAGCTACGGAGCAGTACAGCGCTGTTCCGGCCGACAAGCAGAGCAGCTACGGAGCCCACTCCGGCTGGCTGACCAAGCTCTTTGTCTATTTGAGTGGAATTGACAACGGCTGGATGGGTTTCTTGCTCTACAAAGTGCTCATGCCTGGTGATCGCAAGGAAGTGGCACGGGCGTTTGGCGATGTGCTTGCGCTCGATATCGACATCATCGTGCCTAGCCACGGCGATGTGATTGAAGACAACGCCCGTCTTCAGCTCTCCAAGGTCTTTGAACGTTGGTTGTAAGAGCTGGGATCTTTAATGTATAAAAATACGTGATACTCTGTGTATTCCTCGCCGTAGAACCATGAAAGACGCCGTAATGCTCCTCACCACGCCCCCAAAACTCCAAACCATGCCCCAAAAAACACCCCCAGACAGTATCCGCTGCTGTTAAAGCTACTGTTTCCCTTCCTTCTCATCTTACACAAATCTCCACGCCCTTCCCACCCTGTCTAAGCTTTGGTAAAACTGCGTTGTTTCCGGGACTCCGGCAAACTTTTAAGGCAACCCTAAAGCCAAAGCAAAACTCAGAGCAGCAGCAGCGACAGGAAGGGCGAACTTTGTCTCGCCTTTTAAAAGAAAAGTTTGGGTTTCTTTCAGTTAAAAACTGCGATAATCGTCAGCGGCAATGAGCGAGGACGAGTCTCCGCCGACGCCGATGTCGCCAAAGAGAGCGCACTTCTCTCTCCGCAATCCGATGCACACATCGGCTCATCGACACACCGATGAGACTCCAGGGTCGCCATCGGCTGGTTCTTCCTCACAGCAGGGCAATCGTGTTGCGAGCGGGACCTCTAAAGGTGGTGTTTCGATTGCGGCCCAAGATGCGGGTGAATATTACACAGCCTATCCCGGCCAGGATGATGACCAAATCGATGGTCATAGTCCCTCTCATGCTATTGGTGGTGGTATGTATTAATCATCTATTGTGCTTTTTGCCCGCTCCGGACCACGTTTTGATGAGGTGGCCTTCCTCGCGGCCTTATCCCGGTGACAAGAACGCACACGTAAGAAGCAAGTATTGACCATATTTTTAGATTCACATCCAGGTTCTCCATCATTAGGGTCTTTGAGTCGCAACCTCTCTACTTCTCTCAATAGGCTGCGTATGGCTACCAGACGTTATCCCTCTGGACGGCCCAAGCGGTCAAAGTCGACCCGAGATCGACTTTCATCGGTATTTCATGCAAAACTTCATCACATTGATGAAATCGATAATCCACCACCAGATGATGAGTCTGGGAAGGATAGCGGACCTCCTCGAAGGGTTTATGTTAATATCCCCTTACCCAGTGAGGACCTTGATGAGAAGGGCATGCCTCTCATCAAATATCCTCGAAACAAGATTCAAACTGCTCGCTACACTCCTTTGACTTTTCTTCCGAAAAATCTCTACCTGCAGTTTCACAACATTGCCAATATTTACTTTTTGGCAGTCATTATTCTGGGTGTAAGTCAACCAGCGCGTGGTAGCGAAAGCAATTTGCTTTACGCGATGTCAAGATTATTTATGCTAACATTGTCTTTGTTCCCTTGTGAAATCCCCTGCTTTGGGGGAGATCTTCGAGGGCTTTTGCTTGTGATTTAGTGCTTCTCCATTTTCGGTCAAAGTAATCCCGGTTTATCTGCTGTTCCCATTATTGTGATTGTCGTGATCACAGCTTTTAAGGATGCTATAGAAGATTTCCGTCGTTCAAATCTTGATGCTGAACTCAATAATACACCAACAGAATTATTATCGGATTGGCATAACCCTAACTTTGTCGAGGAGGATATCTCCACATGGAGAAAGATTAAAAAGGCAACTTCTGCTTTTACCTCACGAACGTGGCGGAGAATTCAAAAAAGATGGCAGAAAAGGAAGGCTGATAATATTGATGATAATGATTCGTCTGCTGGTGACGAGCTCAATGAACGTATGCGCAATCATGCGTCGCGCGTCAGTGCTTCCATCGAGTTGAACCGAGCAACTACAATCAACTCACTTGACAGTGAATCACCAAGAGCTTCCATGGATTCGTACCATCAGGGACGGCGACACTCGACTAACCCTAGAAGTTCCTTACAGTTTGCTAGCATTCACGAAGAGGTCGAGAGCCCATTTTCTGATAACAATCGATTCGATGGCATGGACTATAAACTCGATAACGAAGCTGTTCGTGCTCCTGCTCCGGGAATGGATGCGTTAGAAGGAAACTTGTTGGACAAATTTAGACAAACGCCCCATAAGGCCAAATTTAAGAGGAATTTCTGGAAAAATGTACATGTTGGAGATATTGTTCGAATTCGCAATGACCAAGAAATCCCTGCAGACATTATCGTTTTGTCTACTTCGGATTCTGATCGTGCTTGCTACATTGAGACTAAGAATTTGGATGGTGAAACTAACTTGAAGATTCGACACGCCCTTCAAGCCGGTTATCAGATTAAGCATTCCAAAGACTGTGAAAAGGCAACCTTTTATGTTGATAGTGAAGCCCCTCATACAAACCTTTACTCCTACTCTGGTGTTGCTCGTTGGCAGCAACGTGACCCTCGCTATCCTGAGCGTGCTCCTCAAGATATGTCTGAGCCGGTCTCGATCAACAATTTGCTTTTGCGAGGCTGTACCCTACGAAATACTGAATGGATAATTGGTATGGTCATCTTCACCGGTCCCGAGACCAAGATTATGTTAAACTCGGGTATTACTCCCACAAAGCGAAGTCGAATCGCCCGAGAGTTGAATGTCAATGTCATCATCAATTTCTTCTTGCTATTCGCAATCTGTCTTATCTGTGGTATTGTAAATGGTACCTTCTGGGATAAGTCCCACACATCATCTACATACTTCGACTTTGGTTTTATTGGTGGTACCGCCCCTGTCGCTGGTATTGTTACCTTTTTCACTGCTGTCATTCTTTTCCAGGGTTTAGTTCCGATTTCTTTATACATTTCTATTGAAATTATCAAGACGATTCAAGCCTTCTTCATTTGGTCTGACACCTATCTTTACTACGATAAGATAGACTATCCTTGCACACCAAAATCATGGAATATTTCAGACGATTTGGGTCAGATTGAGTATATTTTTTCGGACAAGACTGGTACACTTACCCAGAATATCATGGAGTTCAAGAAATCTAGTGTCAATGGTGTATCTTATGGTTTAGCCTACACTGAAGCTATGGCGGGTTTACAAAAGCGAAACGGTGTCGATGTTGAAGAAGAAGGTGCTCGCATGCGTAAACTCATTGAGCAAGACAAGGAAGAAATGATTACCGAACTTCGATCCATTCACGATAATCCGCAGCTTTTGGATGATTATGTCACGTTTATTTCTTCGGACTATGTTGCCGACTTGATGGGTCGTGATGGTCCTGAGCAAGCCGAGGCAAATAAAAAATTTATGCTTGCTCTTGCCATTTGTCATACTGTTGTCACCGAAGAGAGTACAAAGTTTCCTGGCCGTTTAGAGTTCAAGGCACAATCACCCGATGAAGCTGCTCTCGTTGGTGCTGCTCGTGATATGGGATTCACTTTACTTGACCGCAATCAACGCACTGTTAGCGTCGACATTCAAGGAAAGAGATGTGACTATGACATTTTGACTGTTCTCGAGTTCAACTCTACTCGAAAGAGAATGAGTGTTATTGTTCGCGACCCTCACACCAAAGTTATCACATTATATTGTAAGGGTGCTGATAGCGTCATCTACTCGCGTCTTAAGCGAGGCGAACAAAGCCAGCTTCGTGAAATCACTGCTAGTCATTTGGAAGAGTATGCTACCGAAGGTTTGCGAACTCTCTGCATTGCCAGTCGTGAACTCACTCCTGAAATTTATGCAAACTGGTCTAAAAGTCATGAAATTGCCGCCTCCGCTGTTGAAAACCGTGAGGAGAAGCTTGAGGTTGTTGCTGACTCTATTGAACGCGAACTTACACTTCTTGGTGGTACTGCCATTGAAGATCGACTCCAGGAAGGCGTCCCTGATACAATTGCGTTATTAGCAGAGGCTGGTATCAAGCTCTGGGTTTTGACTGGTGATAAGGTTGAAACTGCCATCAATATTGGCTTTTCTTGTAACTTGCTGGACAGTGGAATGGAGCTTATTGTCTTTAAGGTGGATACTTCCGACAGTCTTGAGAACCAGATTCTAAAGTATTTGGATGATTACTTTTCTCTTACCGGTAGTGATGATGAATTTTTGGCTGCCAAACTAGATCATTCCCCTCCTGCTCCTACTCACGCGCTCATTATTGATGGTGACGCTCTTAAGCGAGTGTTGGAAAACGAGCGGGTCAAGTACAAGTTTTTGCTGCTCTGTAAGCAGTGTAAATCTGTTCTCTGTTGTCGTGTCAGTCCTTCCCAGAAGGCTGCTGTTGTTAGTCTTGTTAAGAATGGTTTTGATGTGATGACTCTTGCTATTGGTGACGGTGCCAACGATGTTTCTATGATTCAGCAAGCTGACGTGGGTGTTGGTATTGCTGGTGAAGAAGGTCGCCAAGCTGTCATGTCTTCAGATTATGCCATTGGTCAGTTTAGATTTTTGAGTCGACTACTACTAGTCCACGGAAGATGGTCCTATAGACGCATTGGAGAAATGATTGCCAATTTCTTTTACAAGAATTTGGTGTTTACAATTTCTTTGTTTTGGTACCAGATTTTCTGTTCGTTTGATGGTTCTTACTTGTACGACTATACTTATATTCTTCTTTTTAATTTGGCCTTCACCTCGCTTCCCGTTATGGTTTTGGGTATTTTAGATCAGGATGTTTCCGATAAGGTGTCTATTGCAGTTCCACAGCTCTACCAGCGGGGTATTTTACGACAGGAGTGGTCAACTATGAAGTTTTGGTAAGAAATTCTTTATGGCGGTCTCCAGTGTCACTAACAAATTTTAGGGCTTACATGATTGATGGAACTTATCAATCGGCGATTTCTTTCTTCCTTGGTTACAGTCTCTACGATAAGGCGAACCTTGTCTCCAGCGATGGTATGCAACTTGATCAGACATTCACCATGGGTACTTATATTGCAACTGCCAATATTATTGCCTGTAATACATATGTGTTGCTCAACCAGTATAGATGGGACTGGTTTTCTCTCTTGATCTATGCCATTAGCATTTTGCTGCTCTTTTTCTGGACTGGTATCTACACTGCTGCGTCAACATACTCGTCTCAATTTTATCATGTCGCTGCCGAAGCTTATGGCAGTTTGTCGTTCTGGGCTTATATTCTCGTGACGGTTCCCATTTGTTTATTCCCAAGTTTTACCTATAAGTGCTATCAGCGAATGTTCAGGCCCAAGCCTATCGACATTATTCGAGAACGAGTTGAGCTTGGCGAGTATGACTATTTGAATACGGTAGATGAAGATAAGTCTTTCGATGATGACTTGTTGTCTCGAGATGACAAGGTGCCTTCCAACGGAAATGGAAGCACGGAATCTGACGACAATGAGATGTATGAGGGCCATCACAATAAGGAAGGGCTAAGTATCGACCCCTATCCTGGCACCCATTCTCGAACTCCTTCCAAGACGGGGGATTTGGAGCAGGCTTTGGGTTCGGCAAAGAAAGCAGTTGGCCGGACATTTCGCAGGATTTCAACTGGGAACGACGGACCAGTAAGCCCGTCTCACGGCCGCGGCTCTCGCATGTCCGACAGGTGGGGGGATGAAGACCGAATTCCAATCACGTCGCCGATCGCGCAAGACAATATCGAGCTTGATCACTTTGGGACGTCGCCACGGTCTTCGCTGCACTCTATATCTGTATCTACTCCCTCGGTGGATGATTATTCTGGTCTGGTAGTAGGAAGTCATCCCCATGACAGTCGAGTCAAGTCGACAGGCCTTCATGATAGCGGTTTCGAGCATGCTCCTTTGGCTTTTTAATGGTGATATTGAAGAAATATGTCTCTGAGAGACTATTCTTCGCATGGGAAAGGGGAAAATATGGCAAGGATACGGCGCGTATTTTACTCTGCGAGTTCCTCATTCGACAGAGTTATGTTATCTTTTACGTCTTATGTATTATTGTATATAAAATGTTTAGTTTATGTTTAGTTTAAGTTTAGTTTAAGTTTATTTTATTTGTATATTGTACGAGAGAAGCAGAAATGTAAATGCAATTGTAGTTTTTGGTGCCCAGTGACCTATATATACAAAACCGAACACACTGTGACATCCTGATATAGTGTATAAAAAAAAGACAAGATGTGAAACATAAAAAGAAAGAACGGAAAGTGGATGTGTGATATAAATAAAAGAAAACCTCCCAAGAGTAATATACATGGCGTTTCAAAGTTAAGCTTTGCCGTCACGACGAGCATGGAACTCCCGTCTGCGTGCATAGGCGTCTGCCTTGGCTCGGTCGGTCGCATGCTGCTTCAGTCTATGTTTTTCAGAATGCCAATCCCGGCGCCGGGCCTTCTCCTCCGCGATAGCCTGCGACGTCTCCTGCTTGATGATTTCGTCGACGGCGTCATGATCGTCGGCAGGATTGTTCAGCGAGCTCGAATAGTCGGGCATTGGAGAATTCAGCTGTTCCTGGTGCCGTTTTGTGTAATCCTGTTGGTTGGCCTTGTCAAGACACCGTTTAAAGTGCATGATTCGGCTTCGCCCAGCCGATGAAAGCGCCTCCCAGGCCTCCCGCTTCACAGGGTCAGTCTGCGAGCCGGTGTTGGTCAGCCAGTTCCACATCATGCCTCTTTTGGTGGGTGACTCGGCGGAACCGGGGTTGTGCGACTGTTGGCGAGCAAGCCGACGGCGGAAAAGCTGTTGTTTTCGTAGCTTGGATATAAGAGAAAGCGAGGTTGATTTTAATGCCCCTGTTGCGGGTTTCCCTTTGCTGCCAAAATCTGACTTGGCAGACGGCGTAAAGGCAGGCGCAGCGGATGCACTAGGGCCCGGTGGAGCTCGAGGAGGTTCTGGAATTGGCCACTGTGGAGTACGTGCCATTTCGCGTAATGAATTATCGATTTCCTGAGCGGCATCCCGCGCATGCCGTACCTCTGAAGTCAGGGCTTCATGAATATCAGACGAATTTCCGACACGTTTAGTCAAGACAGGTCCGGTGGAGAAGGATGTGGACCGCATCATGGTTATGCGCTGTACCTTGCGGAGATTTTTCAAGGCATAGACAATCACCATAAGAGTAAACGCGGTTGCACATGACGAAACTATAATAAATCCGGCGTCGCTTTCTTCGATGAAGTTGGTCAAGTTCATGCCGTACAAAGAAGCCACAAAAGCACCGGCTCCAAGACCGAGAGTTCCAATACTAAACTTCAAATCAAGCAGCATGAGCGCGTTTCGATTAGAGTCGAGAATGATGTTGATGATTTCCTCGGTGGACTTGATGTCCGACATGAGATTTCCCACTGTTTGGACGATTTCATCGCAAAAGTTGTAGTAAGACTCTAAAAGCATCTCAATTTCAGAGTGGTCTGTTAAACTCCGCGATTTTCCTTGAAGCTTCTCGGTGAGATACATGTTTGAGAGATCTTCATCTGTTTCGAGAAGCTCGTCGATAGCGTCACGAATCAAGAGCGCCTTTTGATGGAAGGCTGACAACTTTTTGCTCTGCACCAACAAAACTCGCAGCTTTTCTCGGTCAATGTCATCTTCGAGTCGAGCCAAGATATTGTTGACCATGTCGACATGAACCTTCATTTCGGCGTCGAGGGCCGTAACTACACTGATAAAGATCGCTTCAAGAGCTCGCATTTCATAAGGCAGGCCGCCCATTGCTTTGCTGCCTTGTCTCAATTTTCCCTCGAGGTCGTACATAAAGACACTTTGCATTTGCGAATTCGAGGATGCGTAATTGTCAAACAAGATGACCATGTCGGCCTTCACCAAGGCATGAATGTGCAGTAAATTAACCAGAATCGAGTTTTTCCGGACCAGAATAGACGGTATAATATTACTTTGACCCGCACTGAGCTTTCGCAAGTCTCGCGGAAGTAGTCCGTGTTTCGACAGCAGTTCCGTTCTCTTGTACTCTCCGGAAACGACCTTTACATTACCCTGAGGGTCGAAAACCGTGCATCTAACCATATTATCTGTAGTAGGTCGGTGAGTAAGGCTTCGCTCGAGCATGAAATCCTCTACATCGAACGGCCCATCATGAAGTCCCGGCTCGCCTCGCGTCGCGGCCGGAAGCTCTGTCAGAGCTCCAGCTTGCTGGTCTGGAGTATTACCCGCTCTAGGGGACATTATGGAGCTCAGTGACAAACATGGCTTTAATATTGGTGTAGGTCGAAGCGGTCTTTTATATGTCTGCGACATGCTGCGAGCAAAATCGCCACCGAAAGGTCTTTGAACAAGCTTGTGGGTCGGCAGACGATAGCACAGAAGTCTTTTTAAGACCTCGGCATTACTCCAGTGCCTCATCTGGTGTATCCAAGTGCTGGGCTGTACTTGCTGAGTCGAGATCGAGATGGTTTGATTTTTTCACCCGACACCAACAAATCTTGTCTTGTTCGACCTTTTTTGCCTTTTACGGGGCTGGCTGTGTTTGCATTTTCGTCTGGAATCTACATATCTCTTTGGCGACTTTATGCGCGTGTGAGATTTAGAGCCGTCTTCACATACTGGTTATTCACCCACGATGCCTGTGATTCCAGACTCTGATAGTGACGATGATTTTGATATTTCTACAGAGCTGGTTCCTTCGCGAAGGAATGTCAATCGCGCGATATCGCCGTTGCGAGACGCTGAGCTGCCCAAGAGCAGTACTCGGGGTCCGAAAGAGATGCTCGCGTTCCTAGATGACATGGATTTCATCGGTAAGGCATCACAAGCCTTGGAGAAGACTGCTTTGCTTGAGAAGAAGAAAAAGGAGCTGGAAGAGAACGAGGAGCGAGAGCGCTTACGGCCTACGATTCCCGACAAGAGGATATATGGACCCGCTCTGTTTGACGACGACGACGAAAACCACGACGAGTCTGATCAATTCGAGTCTTTCATTGCGTCAGTTAAGAACGCTAACGGTGACGAATCTGCATTGTCCAGGATTGGAGAAGCAGTTGGCCGCCAGCTAGATCCGAAACAGAGAAGTCGCTACATTCTACTTGATCCGAGCTTGATTGACCGCGTCAATCATACCTATCTGCAATGGGGTGACGAAAGAATAAGTCATGTGAAACTGCATATGCTTCTAGCGAGCGGGTTGGTGAACATTCTCTTTGAGGATACCAACGTCAAAAGTGCCGTCTATTGGCTTTGCAATAAAGGTTTGTGTTGTTTTGGGGGTATTATTTTTATTAACGTTATAGCATGTATTGAGCTAGTTGAGACCCGAAGAGCGGCCATGGTCCAGGCAATCGAGGTATGACAAGTGTCGGCAGCGCAAGATCAGGGCTTACTTTTCAGACTTTCTTTTACGGCATGAATAGCTCCTTTAGCTTATTACCTCTTGTTGAGGATTTGAAGCTGCTCATTGGTCTTCACGATAGCGCGATAGTAAAAGATGATGTCAAAGATTCAGAGGCGGAGCCTACCTCTCACATTTCCATTCAGGGTATAAAATCATATATTCAAATCACGAATTCAATAATATCCAGCAGTAGCTCCACATGCCGGGCGTGTGCCTCTGCTGAGGTCATTAAAGCAATACTTGTCAGCTATGCCCTGATTTTATTCGATGCAGATGCGAGTTTCTATGTTGATACAGACATTTATGAAGCTTTTTATAGCTACTTTGATCAAATTGAGAAGTGGTCCAACGAAGAGGTAAGTACGTTTACGGTTTACAATTCTACAGCTAAGACCCGCAGTTTAAGGCATTGGTCAATGCTCTTTGGCGAACGACGAAATCGCCAGCATTGCAGCTCAAGCTTTTGCGAGCGCTTCCCGGTAACGGTCTCGGTGTTCTCTTTCGGGCTCGGCTGAGCTTGTGTTTTTTCTTTGAAGCGGAATTTCCTGACAGTGTGCCGATAATGCTGGACGCTTCCTCGTTTGAGACACAGGTTGTGGCCAATCTACTTACGGATCCACTTACTGCCTCGATCTCGGTGCAGTCCAAGACAGACTATGTTGCGCTCAAGAAGAAGGTACTTTTTTTACTTATGAGCACGCACGTGCTGCAACTACCGACTTCGACCTCCAGCACACCTGCTCGGGATTCAGAAAATGGAAAGCGGCCGATTTCTCGTTCGGTGACGCCTCTTGCTCGAAGCCATCCCATGCCGCGACTCGACGAAGAGCTGGAGAGGTTGAATGCACAAATTCTGAATCCGATGGGCATGTATTCCGAGCGCGAATCTGTGAGTACTATTTCATTTTATATTTTCCATATTTAACACCAAACAGGTCAAGCGGGTTTTGACGGCAATCAAGCATCGGCTGGGTCCCTCACTTACTGTTGGGTTGGAGTTTGATGACAACGATAAGGACGATTTGTATAATTAACGGTATTATGAACTTACGATAATGAAAGAATTGTAAAACAAAAGAACTAATTGAACCAAACCAGCTATAAAACATGCTTCCAAAAAACAACGCTGTGCATTCTTGCTGCACTCAAACACAAATCAAGGCGAGAAAGGACAGTCTATTCAAAGAACTTTCGGGTCTCGGATGCGCCAAAGAGGGTCTTGCGGATAGCGGGCAAGGCCGTCTCGGACAGCAGGTTCAAGCGCTCCTCCAAGGTGTTGGTGACCTCAATCTTTCCGTTACCACCCACAACAATAACACCGCCGGCGGCCTTAGCGGGGAGATAGGAGCTGTCGACCGAGATGGTGACGTCTCGGTCGGCAATCTTCTTGTACTCTGTCTCGACGTCCTTGATGACCTTTTCAGCGATGGCAACGTCTGCCTCGCGGACTTTGACGGAGACCTCGGGGTCAAGAAGAGTAAGGGCACCTTCGAGGATGAGATCGCTAATGAGTTTGGTGTACTTTGTCTTGTCCTTGGAGACTGACTGGAGTTGTGCCTCAGCGTCTTCGACAATCTTGTTGACGACCTTTTCACGGGCACTCAAGATCTGTAGACGGGTTTTGTTGATGATGGTTGACTTCTGGATCTGCTGGCTCATCGAGGTCTGCTTGCTCTTGCGTTCCCATGTCGAGTCGATTGCGGCCTGCTCCGTGCGGACAATCTTTGCCTTTTCAATGGCAAAGTCCTCGTCAGCTTTGATTTGGATCTCGCGAGCCTTTTCGAGTGCCTCTTGTTTGATGAATTGGACCATCTTGCGGAGCTCTCCAGCCACCTATCGAGTAGGGCATTTGGCCGAGTCCTGAGACGCCCCGGGCAGCCATACCCCGGGGGGTCAGCCAGAACCGCCCAATCCCCACAACGTTAGCAAGTGCCTCACAACGGAAAATCAAGCTTAGTTTACCTGTTCATCGCTGAGTTCGTGACCCGCCATTGTTTCCAAAGTGTTTTGTGTGGTCAGCTTCACCGAGCACACCGCAGCGAGAAGGCGTGGGCATTGTTAAGTTAGGAGGTGTAAGTTATATTTTGACATTGGTTTAAATGGCTTTTGCGGTCAAATTTTACAGTAAATTTAATATTTAAATTGAATTTCTGTGTTTAATTTCAATTTGGTTTGCTTTTGGGTGGTTTGGGGTGGTTTGGGGGGTTGGTGGATATAATGATGGGAGTTTCATATAGGCTATAGTGGACTACTCCTAGGTTAATTTGAATATTTGAGAAACAGCGGTGGTTAAGTTGTCTTCAAATGGATTTTCTCAGTCCCGGAACCCGGAAGATATCCTCGTAGGCTCTCTCTTTTTATTCAATATGGTCATCTAATGAGGACCGATGGAATAGAGTCACTTGGAAGGTAAAATGGCGTAGAGAAGATTAGACGTTCCAAGAAAAGAGCGCTTAAAGTCCTGGCATTTCTTTGATCATGTCTCGGTTAAGTCGTTGTCGTGAGTTGGTGTCATCTCATTACGCACCACTTTGCTTCACTTCACACCCTTGTTTGATTTTTCCCGAGAGCGCCATGTCTTCTGGCGGTCGACGTTCGGTGATTGCCTTTGGCTGTGCCGTCGGCATTATCTCGTCGGCCATGCAGTCTCTGGGACTGACGCTGCAGCAGCAGAGCCACATTCTCGAAGACCTCAAGCCCCCCGGTTCAACGCGACACCCAGCGCACAGACGGCCGAGGTGGCGTCTGGGGCTGCTACTGTTTCTGCTGGCGAATATTGTGGGTTCGTCGGTACAGATATCGACTTTGCCCATTGTTATTCTTAGTCCACTCCAGGCCGTTGGGCTGGTCTTCAACTCGATTTGTGCATCACTCATACTGTCTGAACCATTTACGCACTTGTCATTTATCGGAACGCTGTTTGTGTTTGTGGGGGCCACTACGGTCGCTTTTTTCTGTACCATTCCCGAGCCGACGCACAACCTGGATGGGTTACTGCTCTTGCTGCGTCAGCGTGCGTTTCTTATTTGGATGGTATGCACGCTGGTGACTGTGCTACTTTTGCTTATTGTGACCAAGCTGCTTAGTCTGCATTCGAAGCGACTCGACAGTCCTACCTGGCACCCGCTTCTCCTGGTGCGTTTTGCACTACCCAAGTTTTCACACGTTGGAATACAGCGAGGCATCTTGTTTGGAATAGTTTCGGGTATCTTGTCGGCGCACTCGCTGCTCATGGCCAAGTCGGCTGTTGAACTACTGGTGCGGACGGTGCTTGAGCGGCGCAACCAGTTTGGAAAGTGGCCTTCATGGCTGATTGTCTCTTCCTTTTTGGTCTTTGCCGTTTCGCAGCTCTACTTTCTCAACAAAGGTCTGCGGCTAGTGTCGACGTCAGTGCTGTACCCTCTTGTGTTTTGTGTGTACAACATCACTGCCATCACGGATGGAATCATCTACTATCAACAGTACGAGCTATTATCGGCCACGCAGTTTCTCTCCATTGCATTTGGCACCGTTGTGCTGCTGATTGGCGTCTTTTGTCTGTCGTGGCGGCTCACCGACGGCGAGCAGTCGCTCGCCGACCAGTACCTCGCCAAGAACTCTCATGGTGTGAGCGATCTGGTGGTTGTTTCGTCGCCGCTCATTAGCACGCCTAGCATGTCATCGCCGCTCTTTGACTTTGGGCCGGCCAGCGCTGGAGCTGGTCAGTCCAGCGACCCGTTTGGTCCGGACGTACACGAGCGCGAGCGCGAGCCGCTGCTGGGCGCGCGTGGTGGACATGGTCGGTCGCGTCTGCGACCGCTGTCGCTGAACGTTGAGCAAACAAATGAGATTTGGGAAGAGCTGGGCGGGTACCGTCCGAACGAGCATGGCAGGTACCAGGCGCGGCAGCCGCATCAAGATGTGCATGGACTTGGTGTTTATTCAAAAGTTCCCAAACTAAAGCAGCCTGCACCCAGATCGCCCAGCGTGCGCTAACATTCTCGGTTTTGAATTCTTTGGGTGTTTTATTTTTTTTTTTTTGGCTACTGCATTAGAGGTGTTTTGATTGATTTTTGGCTTGTATTCCGTTTATGAATTGCATTTTCTACTTTCTTTATTATGTATTGAAGAAAAACATCACTTTCAGCTAATACTCTCCTGCGAATGCTCTTTTTCTGCTCAACTCAACACAAATGCACTTCCGAGGACGAGAGCAGGCTCTTCGACGCTGTGGTGTTCGTAGGAAAGCACGCCGATACCGCCGGCCTCGAGGATGAGGGAAGGATTGGTGGTGAGAGGCCGCTGGCACCAGCGCCAGGCGAAGGAACGGAGGATGTGGCCGTGGGCGACGATGGCAATGTCGTGCGGGGGCTCACCGGCGGCAAGGTTCGCGGCGTGGCATTTTTTAATTTCGTCAATGACCTCGTCGAGACGCTTCTCGACCTCGGACGGGGACTCTCCGCCCTCGCAGCCCTTGGCCCAGATGGACCAGGGGGTGTCGGAGTCGAGTCCGCGGGAAGCACGGAGCTTCTTAATGTCCGCGGTGACCATTCCCTCGTAGTCGCCGTAGTCCCACTCGCGCACGCGGTTGTCGGTCTCGATGTCGATGTGGCCGAGGTGGTCCTCCATCACGACGTGGTTCTCCTTGAAGAGAATGTGTAGTGTTTCCTGGGCACGCTGGCGCGGGCTCACGTAGATCTTGCGCAGTCGCGAGGGCACGATCAGCTTGTTGTCGCCGATGAGTGCGTTGGCGGTCAGTTGCAGGCGCTTACGGCCGTTCGCTGTCAGTTCGAGGTCCGTCACGGACGTGTACTGTCCGGAGAGTGACCATTTTGTCTCGCCGTGGCGGATCAGGAACACGCGGGGTGTTTTTTCGTCGACCATTGGTGCGGGAAGGAGAGAAAGAAGGTTGTATCGAGGAACGTCAACGAGGCTCGGCGGCCGGGAAGCAGCGACGTCATTGCTGTCCTTTCTCGGGCGCTGAGTTCCAAAACATTACCGGAGACACTGGAAGAGCTGCAGGTGCCGATTAAACCCCATCTAGAGTACTGGGGTTTGCGTATCTGGCTCTGCAGGCACATCCGACCGACCCGAGTAGATCGAGCATGATCGCCGAAGACCCGGGAGTCAGACCTCACGTTTTAAACTACAAGAGACTAAAATGGGTGCATATCTGGTACGTTTGTAATATGTACGTGGGGTTGGCTTGTCGGTACTGATAGCGAGCGGTTCGCGACCTCGCGGCGGATCGAGCGGCGGTTTGCAGACCTGGTACATCCTGTCACCAAGATCTTTCAATATTAAGCACGATCCCGACAAGCAGGTATAGCGTGATCTGTACCTGCCTCTGCCCGTGACCACCGAGCTCTCGCCCAAAGACCCTCCACTCCAATCCACTCCACTCCACTCCACTCCACTCCACTCCACTCTACTCCACTCCACTCTACTCCACTCCACTCCACTCCACTCCAATCCAATCCACTCCACTCCACTCCAATCCACTCCACCCTCTACTCCACTACCAGTATAACTGATATACAAGACTCCATGTCCTTCCGTAGTCGTTGCCTAGCAACCGCGCTCACCGCCAATGCCAGCGAATTCTGCTCTCCTCAACCACACCTCAAACCATGGGCGCAGCGCACTCGTCACCCATCGTCGCCAGTGACGTCTCTGAAGGCGCGTCGCGGACTCGCGTGTTCTTGCCCGCTGTTCCGGTGGAGTTTGGCGCCTCGGTGCTGGGCTCGCTCAGCACCTCGGTCGAGACGGAGTACGTGCGCACGCAGTACACGGCCAAGGCAATTGAGGATCTCGTTGCGCAGCAGCTTGCCACCGAGCGTGCGGAGGCCGTTGCGCGTCTGCAGGAGGCCTCGCAGCGCGTGCCTGAAGCCAGCGACAGCGCGGACGTCGCCAGCAGCTCCATCTCGGACAAGCTTGCTGCTCTACATGCACAGCTCGCACAGCGCCCGAGCGTGCGCAAGATCGAACCTGCCGTCGAGGCTGCGCGCGAGACAATGCGTGCGTGTATCGTCAAGAACCGCAGCCAACCTCTGCGCTGTCTGGACGAGTACGAGGCCTTTAAGGCTGCCGTTGACGAGCTTGAAAAGAAGACTTTGAAGTTGTAATTTACGAAAACATGTTTGGATATGATTAGCGTAGGCGTAGGGGAGGTAAAGGTTTTTGCTGTGGCAGTATCTTGAATCTAATTATCGTTATTTCTAATCATCTAATTATCGTTAAAACTCCTTTGCTCGGTAGAGACAGATCAGAGCCGCGTCTGATTCGCCGCCGCCGGCGAGCTTCTCGATGCGCGACTGCTCGACGGCAGTGACCTTGTCGTCGTTGAAGCGCCACCACAGTGGCTCGGAGCTTGAGCCTGGAACGGTAGGCTGCGCCTCTGAGGCCGACTGTTTTGCAAAACACTGGTAGTGGCCCGAGTCTGCGCCAGCGCCCTGGTGGGTGACTACTGCGATGAGTTCGTACAGTCCCGAGACGTTTGCCCCGGCGTCTGCGCTGAGGTCCGGGCTCACGAGGGCCTGGAGCTGGCGCGCGCGCTCGGCGTGGTCGCGCTCGGCGGCGGCATCGGTGAGGTCGGTTGTGGCTGCGACGGAGCCCGGCTCGGCGAGACGGGCACGCTTTAGCGCGCGCTGCTGCTCCTCGTCGGCCTTGGAGAATTCGTGGAGTTTGTCGCGGACAGGGATGGTCTTGGCCTTGAGTTCGTCGGTGAGAAGCTCGGTTGCGTCAAACTCGAACGGGAATCCGACCCTGCGCATGATTTTGGACTTGCTCTGGATGTCGCGGCGCCAATAGAAGCGGACGAAGTGCACTGCGAGGTACTGGGGCAGTCGCGAGATGCGGCGGGTGAGGGTATACTTTGCGTCGTGGCCGAGACTGGGCGACCGCTTCTCGATTCCTTCCTCGAGCGACTTGAGCAGGCCGTCGCGCATAAAGTTGGTTGTGATTGTGATGTGGCAGTCGAGTTTGGTGAAGGGCTGGGAGCCGGTGGTTGGGGGCTCGCTTGGAGCATCGTCACACTTGGTGGTGGTGGAGTAGATGCCGCCAAAGTACTGCTGGATAAAGTGCTCGGGCAGGCTGTCGCTGAGGGTATTGAGGATCTGCGACCACACCTCTTCGGCGTCTTGCTGCTTGAAGCTGCGTCCGTCGCTCGTCCTCTCCGCAAACTGCGGGAAGGTCTGGCGCAAAATGGCCAAGAAGCCGAGCGGGTAAAAGGGCTCGGACGACTGCGCCATGCCGGAGAAGAGATCGCGCAAGGCACCGGTCAGGTCTGGCGTCCGCGTCGCTGCCATGAGCGAGAGGCCGGCGGAGCGATCAGCCTGGGAGCCCTGGAAGTGCTCGAGCTGATCACGGAGCTCCTTGACGCGTCGCAGCGCCTGTAGCGTCGAGTTTAGGTAGCAGGTATTGCCGAGGTTGACGAGACCAGCAGGAACGGTGCTTGCGGCCGCAAGCTCGCGCTCGCTCATGTCCTCGAGGAACTTGGGTTTTTCAGCAGGCGCTTCAATTGGCTTGACATCTCCTGCGGTTCCCATTAGCATGACCATTGCCTTTGGTTTGAGGTTCACTGTGGCGAGATCGGTATCGTCCTTGATGAGCGTACCCTGCAAGGTCAGTCGTGAATAAAAAATAATAATATTAATATTACTAAATGCCTTACCTTGTAGATGATCTTTTGTCGTTCGGGCTCGACCTGGGTTAGGGAGAAGAGCTGTGAGCGTAGGAGTGCGACTGGCTCGGCGGTGTCGACCTCGACCGCGTATTTTTTGGGACCATGCTTGATTGAGACTGGTTTAAGAGTTAGGGTGGATTCTCTCTTTGCTAGGGCTAGGTACCTTCAATGACTGCCATGGTTGTGGTGACGTTTGGGTGCCGCCTGCGTTTTGCCCTTCTGGCAACAGCTCAGACGAACCGCGAAATGGTAGGTTGCCTGCCTCGTCCAGGACATGTGCTAAATTCCAACAGTCCCAGTCACTTCGACCCTATCTCAATTGCGTCCGCAGCTCGCTGACGGCGGGGCTGTGTTTGGAGAACTTTGCGTCGCAGACGGTCGAGCGCCACAACAAGCCGGAGGTGGAGGTGCAGACCTCGGCCGAGCTGCTGCTGAACCCGATTACGATTTCACGAAACGAGAATGAGCGGGTGTTGATTGAGCCTTCCATCAACTCGGTCCGCGTCAGCATCAAGATCAAGCAGGCCGATGAGATTGAGCAAATTCTCGTCCACAAGTTCACGCGCTTTCTCGAGGGCCGTGCCGAGGCCTTTGAGATTCTACGACGACGACCGGTGAAGGTGAGTCTGGCGCTGAGTACGCGGAGGAAGCTAACGTACCAGGGCTACGACATTTCCTTTCTTATCACCAACTTCCATACCGAGTCGATGCTCAAGCACAAGCTGGTTGACTTTATAATTCAGGTGAGTGAGTGAGGAATCTGGGAGCAGGGCTAACGGGCAGTTTATGGAGGACGTTGACCGAGAGATTAGCGAGATGAAGCTCTTTCTCAACGCCCGGGCGCGATACATTGCCGAGGCTTTCCTGACGCCATTTGACTAGGATCTACTTTATAATATATCTACGAATCCTATAATCTTCAGAATCCTATAATCTTCAGAGCCCATAGTATCTGCAGAATCCTAACACACCTACGAGGTCTCTAAAGGCGTATCAATCATCTACGAGCTATAATACATCTACGACTGACAATTCTTGAGAGCGTACAATAACGTAGTCTTCACACAACCGTAACTAAGCAGCCTCTAGAGCTTGGCGAGGACGGCTTCGTAGCCAGAGACGGTGACGCCGGGTTCGGTTTCGACACCGAGATAGGTGACTTTACCATGGTCGGCTACGAGGGCGTAGCGAGAGGTGCGGACGCCCAGGCCACGAGAGGTGAGGTCGACGTCGAGTCCGAGGGCCTTGCTGAACTCGGCGTTAAAGTCACTGACAAAGAGGATGTCGTTAGCGATGGGTCCGGTAACGTTGTTTGCCTTCCCCCAGGCCGACTGGACAAAGGCGTCGTTGGCGGAGAGAACGATGACGGCATCGACTGCCTTGGCCTTGAGCTCAGCCAGGTGCTCGACGTACGGGGGGATGTGGAGCTCGGAGCAGGTCGGGGTGAATGCACCCGGGACCGAAACAATTACAATCTTCTTGTCTGCATACTCCTTGACCAAGTCGACGGTGCGAGGAATGCCACAAGCTGGAGGTTAGCCCCGGCCAAAACGACTCTCCCCGCGCCACCTTACCGTTCAAAGCCTCCTTTTCAGGCGTGTAGGGCACGTAGACAAACTTGTAACCGGTGGGAAGCTGATCTATGAATTTAGTCGGTGGAAATGAAGGAAACCAATGGGTGCGTACCTCCTTCTTTAATCATTGTTGTAAGGTCAATTGGCTATATCTGCTCGACTCCCCGCCGAGGCGATTCCGAGTGACATCACTCTTCATTTACAATTTCTCACATCCCACCCAATCCACCATCCAACCCAATCCTCTACCATCCACCCTATGCTCTACCATCCCACCCGCTCCTCTACCATCCCACCCGCTAAAGCCTCCCCAAACCCTTTTGCTCTTTGGAGGCAGCCTCGGCCCGGAAGCAAACCGCGTTCCAACATTCCGTGTTGTTTACTTTAGCCCTTACTAAATAGCCGGCGATTTCGCATTCCCTTACCGCCCCCTTTGTAAATTAGAGAGGAGGAGGAGGGGGGGGCGGTACTAAACAACGCAGTGATTTCTGATTGGCCCGGCACGCTGAGTCCGGGCAAACCCAAAATGCCTCTTTGGGAGAAACGGGAGTATAAAAAGGGTGCAACTCTGGCCTTTTCTTCTTTTGTAATTTCGGGAGTTTTTTTTCTGTTCCAGGTGAGTTTTCGCAGAAGCACAAAAGCAAGAAGCAAGAGATTGAAGGGTGAAGATGAGAGATGAAGTGAGATGAGGGTGATTTGGTTTAATTGGATTGTTCTCAATTGCCTTTCCAACTGACCCTTTTTAATCCTCCCCTTTTTAATTTCTCCTTTCTAATTCTCCCTTTCTAATTTCCCCTTTCTAATTTCCCCTTTCTAATTCTCTTCGCTCTTTGCTGCCCTGTTTTTTTTTTTTGTCGGCTGTGGGTTTTGCGGGATTTAAACGCGGAATCGACGGCAGTGAAAAATTGCATGGCAACGCCTTTTTTTTTCCTTTTTCCTTTCTAACTTTCAAAGTTTTTAATTACACAAAAATGTTACCTCGTGGAGTTATTCTCGTCTTTGTCATCATCTTCCTCGTTGGTGTTGGAATCTTTGGTTCGCTTCTCTACAAGAAGATTGCTGCTTCTCGCAAGAACAAGGCTCAGTTTTAAGCAGTCTTTGAAATCCCTACCGCCTCGACCTCCCCCTTTCCTCTTTGAAATCTCTCCCCTCCCCTCCCTCTTCCATTTCCTCCCTTCCCTTTCCCTGATCTCTGAATTGGCAAGAAAGCGTTTACCCTTTAATGGTTTTGGGAATGGTTTTGAATGTTTTACTATAATTTTGACTTAATTAATGTTTATTTTGTTTTGTAGATTTTGTAGGGCAATCCGCGGTCTCCCGAGTTGCCGAGCGGTGATTGGCTGGTCGATTTGGGTGTAGAGTTGTGTCCGTTGCCATAGCAGTTAGACGATAGTGATCGTGCGCTGAATGCCCCGGTCTGGCTTTGGTGACTTCTTCCCTTTCCACCTTCACAGAAGTGCTAAAAGAGCAGCAGCTTTGAAGAGAGCAGCTGTTTATAGGGTTTTTTTTCTTCTACTTTTGGGCTGTTTGTGCTTTTGGTTGCATTGGCTGTCCCTCCGCTTTTGACTTGAACCGCTTCTTGCCTCCCCCCCCCCACCCCCTTTCCCGTTCTTGCCTATCCCGTTCTCTTGCCGTTCTTGCCTATCTCATTAATCTGATCTAATCATGGCGTCGAAGGACTACGGCGATCCACTCCAACAACAGTTTCATCCAGACATGGTTCAGCAGCAGGTGCCGCCTCCACAGGTCGGCCGTCCGCCCAAGCGTGAACTCGACGACGATGACTCGGACGGAGACCGGAAACCAAACAAGGAACGACGCAAAATCGAAATCAAATTCATCACCGACAAGAGTAGGCGTCACATCACTTTTTCAAAACGCAAGACCGGCATCATGAAGAAGGCTCACGAACTGAGTGTCCTCACCGGTACGCAGGTCTTGCTCCTTGTCGTCTCTGAAACTGGTCTAGTCTACACGTTTACAACTCCTAAACTACAACCCCTCGTCACCAAACCCGAAGGCAGGAATCTCATCCAGGCCTGCCTAAACGCCCCCGAAGACTCTAACCCCCTCCAAGGCGACCTCGACTCTGGTCTTGCCGAAGAAACTCCTCAACAGCAACAGTCTGCCCAGCAACACGCACAGCAACACCTGGCCTCTGTCGCTCCACATCAGCAGCCGCAGCAGCAGCAGCAGCAGCAGCAACAACAACACATGGCACCACCTCAGCAACTAGGAAGCGTGCTCTCACCGGAAGAGATGATGTCCCGTGGTATGCCCATTCGAAGCCCGCAAGTCGGTGTCGCTGTCCCCGGCCAGTACCTCTCGCAAGACCACCAGGGAGGTTCCTACCAGTACATGCCCGACATGCCCGTTAACCGCAATTACTAACTCCCCTCTTTATGTCTGCTTTAGAGTAAAATGTTGTATGATAACTGGATTCCTGTTTTGTTTTTGTTTTGTTTTTTTTTTTGTTTATTTGTGCGTGGGTATGGATTCTTTGTGGTTGATATTAATCTATATTATTCTTATTGTATGCTAGATCCCGTAGATCGACTAGATCAATCCCATTGTCTACTCTCTTTTCTGGCTCTCGCTTGTGTTGCTCACTTTTACAAGATCGTTCGCCAAAGTCGCCTGAAATGGTCGCGGCTGTCCCGGAAAAGGCAAGACGTTGGGAGTGTCCAGGCCAGAATCGAAAACACGCGATACTACAAAGGGCAACTCGGTGGAAGCTTTTTTTCCTGCCCACCTTTCCAGCAGCCAGCCGCTGCGTCTGTTGGTTTTCTACAAACGCCTGGGTTTTAGTGTTTTATCGTTTGCGAGAAACGTATCCATCGAGCTCTCCAGCACGACGCAGGCTCCTCTCTGCCCTCCCTGTCTGTCCCCCTACCCTGCCTGCCCCCCTACCCTGCCTGCATAACAAAACTGCAAACTTTTAATAAAAGAGCGTCTGGAGTCGCGTGGTCTGGCGGAGAGCCCGGCCTCCGTGTTTCTTCCTTTGTAAATCTCATTACTCCTCTAGGTGAACTTTTCAGTCCCCTTTGTAAGTTTCATACCACTTGTGTATTTTTCAGTCCCAGTGTATTTATCTTACCGGCGGTACATCTCATACCGTGACCCTTCCGGCCACTCACAAGGCCGCAAAACTTTCCTCTTGCACCCGCAAAGACAAACCCAAAAGGATGAGCTACTGGAAGACCGCTGGATTCACCTTCAACAAGTACACTGCTGTTGCTGCCCGAGCTGCCCGAAAGGCCATCAAGGAGGACAAGCGACCCCGAGTTGTGCTCTCGGACGAGGTCGACGTCCGTGCTACCAAGTACGTCCAGGGTGTCGGTAAGTACAAGCAATGTCGGTCCCTGGCTCAATCTGACCTTTTTTTTTTTAGCCCAGCCCGCTAAGCACCTTGGAACCGGCGAGACCTTGACCGAGTAAATTGCGCCCGGTCCGCTCCAAATAAAGTGTCATGATAAATATATAATGTTCTTTTTCCTTGATTCGATCTTCGTATGTGCCGGGACAATGTCTTGCAAACTTGGGTTTTACGGAATGTGCGTTCCTTGCACGCTATGCTCGACTGTACCTCCTGCCTCATGTATCCACGTACTTGCTGTTATATCACTCCACATCGTAATTCACACTGTAGTTGCCACTTTGGCCTCGAATCACATTGGCCTCGAATCACTTTGGCTTCGAATCACTTTGGCTTCGAATCACTTTGGCTTTTCTGAATCCCTCCTCACTCTCGATGGCAGCTCCATCGATCGCCTCCGATCTCACCGGAGACCTCACCGACCGCTTCAAGCATCTATGCAGTGGTACGCTTACCGTTTACTCTCTCTACCTCGGAGCTAACCGCCAGAACTCGGCCCAAACGAGATCGTGGCCTCGCCCCAGGTGAACCTCTACGACTTTGTCTACCCGGTGCAGGTACCTACGATTCTTAAAGTTGTCAGTACACGTCTAACGCCGACAGTTATGTGACCCCAAGATGGACTCGGGCATGATTGGTCTCGCGCACCTCGAGCGCGCAGATGCAAAGGACGATGCGCTGGCGTTTGACTACTCTGCGCCCCTCTCGCTTGCGCAGGTCCTTGGACACGTCGAGTACTTGTTTTCTACAGTGGTAAGTGTCTTGGTTTTGTTTGGGCTTTGCTGCTGACGCAAAAGATCTCGTGGCATCTCGGAAAAGACCTGTTTCAAACACTGCTCGCAAGCTCGTACGTACATACCCTCACGGCCTCGTTCGATGGCCACTCGCTCTCCTCCTGTCTCGGGTTCGGCCCTACGCCGTCGGGATCGAACTTTGCCCACACCGTTCTCCGGCCCTACACCGCGGCCGCCATCAAGGCCGTCGACTACGCGCGCAACGCCGTCCTCACCGGCGGCGTCTACGACGAAGAGGACCTCTGCACAAACGACCGCTCCGTGCGCCTACTCACCGCCGCCGACACAGACACGGACGTCGTCTACTTCTACCCGGGCTTCGACCGCCGCTCTCCGCCGGCCCGTCGCTCGCTCCCGGGCGAAATCGAGGCCGGCATCAAGGCCGCGGTCGCGGTGGTAGGTGTCTACGCGGCCGAAAGCGAAAAGGAGACCGCCAGGCTCGTCGCTGCACACCTGCGCTTCATGGACTCGCTGCTAGAAATATCCGCAATTGCACCAATCACACCCTCAGGCCTGCCTACCCTTCAGCCGCTGCTCGAGCGCGCGCTCGCCCAGCTGGCTGAGATTGAGCGCATGTCGCAGCTCGCCCCGCCGGCGGCGACGACGACGACGTGCGCTCACTCGCCGCTCTCTCCAGAGCACGACGAGTACGTCGCAACGGCTTGTCGCTCACAGCACTCCCGCGCCATCCCGGGATCCGTGTCGTGTATCCACCAGGCGCTGGCGCCAAGTGACCACCCTCCCAAGCCGCTGGCCAGTCTCGGGCTCGCAGACGCCATATCTGCGCACCGGGTCTTTCTCGAGCGGCTGCTCGAGTGTGCAGAGCGACTGGATCGCACGGGCGACACGGCCGGGGGCACGATGCTCAACGCCATCTTCGACACCGTCGGCGACCTCGCCTTCGACACGCTCGCGAAAAGCGACTGGGAATTCCCATTCGTCGCCGGCTGCGTCTACGCAACCCTCTTTGGCTCGTCGGTGCAGTCCATTCTACGACCGCAGCCCGGTGCACCGCGCCGGCCAGAAGACCCGCCAACGTGCACGCTCTGGTGCACGCGCGACCCGACCCTTCGGCAGCAGCCCCCGCAGCCCGCACCTGCAGAGCTCGTCGACACAGCAGGGATATGGGTCGGCGGGCGCGCGCTCGTGCCCGTGCACGACGTGCTCGCGCAGGACTGGGAGGCGTTCGGCGTGTGCCCTGGCGCAGGCGACGCCGTCATGCTCGACGCAGTCTGTGCACTTGTTCGTGGCATCCGCGCGCTCTGCAGTAACCGCTGTCGCCAGGCGTACTTGGTCGGCCACGCGGTGGCAGAGTGGGACTCGCTGCACGCGCGCGTGCGGGCTACCACTACCACCGACGCTCTGGATGCCTGGGTCTACGTCGTCAAACTACGCTACATGGCGTGGTACGTGTACCTCGGTGTACCACTCGAGGTGTACCGGTTCGGCGAGCTGGCGTACCTGTACGCAGCTGCGGGCGAGATTGAACGTACCCAGGCCGAGGCAACGTGCAAGCGCAGCAAGCGCAGCACGCCCAGCACGCCCAGCACGCCGGCAGCGAGCGGCGGAATAGCTGCAGCGGCAGTCGAGCTGAGCACCGCGCTGGACCTTGTCTCCTGCGCCGCTCCCTCGGGATCTCTCACAGCTCCAGGACGGAACTACGCAGCTGCCGCGGAAACAATGGCCTGCGCCTTTGGCGAGCTCGAGCGTCGTGGTCTCGTGGCCTCGTTGTACTTGACTCGCCCCACCTTCACTCACACATCTCCCACGGCACTACTCGCCCTGCGTCTTCGACAGTTCTCTGCCATCGCAGTCGCCCCGGGCGTCGGACCAGACTTGTCGCTCGCACACCTCGCACACCTCGCATCTGCGCCCGCCCCCACCCCAACCCCAACCCCGACCACCCAGAGCCCGGCGCTGGCCACCGCGCAGCGTGCACTGGACACCGCAACACACGCAGCTACAAGCAGCGCGCGTCTACGTCCCGGCGCACACGACCGACGGGTCACGCTGACGACCGCCTCCGACATCTTCTTCCCACGCCTGTCATACGAAAAGTAAATCACACATGAAAGTATATTATTATTGTTTTTAAAATGGCGTAGATACACGGTAAACCCTCCACCGTACCCCCGGCCAGCCTTTTTTTTTCTTTCCTTTTTCTGTTCTTTTTCTTTTTGCCCAACCAAAATCTCCTCGCGCGCGCACCACCGACTCTCTATTAAAAGCCCACAAGTATATATATTCCTACTTTGGAACGCGCGTACAAATGCAACAAACAAAACAAAAAAAAAAAGAGTTCCGAATCCAGAAACTAGCTTAGGGCGGGGGGAGACGGCAGCTCTGGTTTTCAGTTGAACACCAAGGGTTCGTTAAAAGGGGAGGAGGGGAGAGATTTAAAAGCCAAGCTCGTCGGAGTAGGGCAATTCGTGAACGTTGCCAACGGCAGCGACAACGGGCTTGGTCTTGAGAACGGTCTCGGCGGCGCTCTTGATGGCAGCAGCGTCGACGCCCTCAAAGGCAGCGACTGAGGTACCCTTGGCGGCAGCGAGAACGGCAGCAGAGCCCTCAAGCGAGGCAACAGCGAACTTGGCCTTGGTGATGGCACCAGCGACGTTGCCGACCGAGGCAAGGGTCGACTTGACGGCCTCAGCAGCAGCCTTGGCGTTGGCAGAGACAGCAGCAGCGGAAGCTCCCTCAACAGTGACGTACAACAAACCGGCGTCAGAGTGGGCAGCGTACGAGGCCTTGGCGGCACCGTTGGTGGCAGCAGCCAACGGGCTCTGACCAACGCTCCACTTGATCGAGGACTCGGTGCCGATGAGCTCAGCAAGAACAGAGCCGACGGCAGGAGAAACATCCTTCAAGGGGAATGCAATGACAACAGCGTTTCCAACGGTCGACTTGACGCGAGCCTCACCAGAGTGAACGGTGGAGGCAGCCGAAGAGGTCGAGCCCGAAACAGCAACATCGTCGAAAAAGTCGCCAACAAGCTCCTTCAAAACAGCACCGTCAACGCCCTGGGCAGCGACAGTGATGTTGGATTTGGCGTAGGCAGCCTTGGCAAAGGACTGGATCGACTGGATGGAGGGAGCAAACTCGGCGGTAGCAAGGAGGCTGTTGCCCAAGCCACGTCGGAAGGCAATCTCGTAGGCAGCCTCAAGAGCAGTATTGCTAGCAGAAGCAGAGCCAGCAGCAATGTCGTGCTTGATTCCAGCGGCAATCTTCTCCTTGAGCTCAAAGTCTAAAAGATGTCAGCCACAAACCCTCAAACGAAGACCGATTACTTACCAGCAAGGGCAGGACTGCTGACAGCACCGGAAAGAACGTCGACAAAGTAAGGAAGGTCTTCACGGAAGAACTTGGCGGTCAAGATGATGCTCTCTCGAGTGTGCTCAGCGGAAAGCTGGCCTCCGAGAAGCTCAGTCTCGCGGGTTGTTCGCAATCCAGTCCGCTTGGCGGTATCCTATACCTGGTCTTAGCAAACCGTCTAATGTTCCCTGCTTTGTCGGCGCTGGGCCCATAAAGGAGGGAGGGAAAAAAAAACTCACCTGGAAGGCGAATCGTCGAAGAGCGTGAGCAGTACCGGCAGCAGACTCGTATCGAGAACCAGCCTTGTCAATAACAACCGAAACAATCGAAGTGGGTTCCGAGTGGTCTCTGCTGACAACCTTGACGCCGGCAGCGTCAGCCGAAACAAACTCAGCAGTCTTGGGAAGGGTGGCGTAGCCCCTTCGAGCGGCAAGTCGTGCGGATCTGAGCATTTCTCTTCTCAAAGCAGAGCTTTAAATTGAATTAAATGGAAAAGTCTTTTAAAAGCCTTGAAGGAGTTTTTCCAACTTCAGCCTCAAATTTTGCCCTGTTTTTACTCGCCGCTGATTGGCTGAGAATAGGGAATGACAACGATGTATACTGTGTTTATAACTGGTGTTGAACAGTGAATCTGACGCAATAGTAGCAGCTTTTAATTCGGTTTAGCCGCTGGTCAATTGGTATCTTTGCTTGCAAAAAGGCTGTAGTGTCTTACGTAGAGTTTGTGTTGGAGCGAGAGCTCAGCCTGGCAGGACCTCTGTCACCGCCAAATAAGCCCGCTACAACCAATTCTATCATCAAGCCAAATGCTGTTTTTTTTTATCTATCTCTCAATCATATCATTGCCCTCCCATCACTGACCCTCGCGCAACCGCCGTGCTGACCGTCAACCAGGAATGGTAGGCTCCCAGCCAGTGCACAGTCAGCTGTGTTTGTACAGGTTATACAGCAGCTTATTTTGCATATAGTTGTGTCCACTCTCGGGCTATCGTGCGGTTAGCGTGGTGGTTTCCCCAGTACTCCAAATCACCTACCAGTGCTGATTGCAGCAGGCTCGTTATCTTTCCACTGCTGGGCAACATCATTCGCCAACGGGTCGTCTGGGTTGGGGGCACCCATTAGAGCCTGGATGGATAGTAGGATGGTTCGAATCTGAAGAGCAGGGGACCAGCTCTCTGCGGTGGAGTTAGTCTTGATTTGTTGTATATTGAAATTGTTGTCTATAAACTCACCTTTGAGAACGTTGAGGCAGATTCGGCCGAGTTTATCAATGTTGGGGTGATATATCTTGGTCAGGAATCGGATCTTGGGAGGAACCACTAGACCATGGTTAGAAAATGGTGACATGAAACGATATATAAAAAAATCGTATCCATTCTCCTGGAAGTTCACATACTGGGATATGAGTCTGGGAGAAATAATTCGAGCTTGAATTTGCCTCCTTCATATGGGGAGGAGCTGGGGCCATCGATCGTCACATCAAAATATCTCAGGTTGTCTTCATGCGGTAGAGCCTCGATACCAGGAACTGGATCCGATGCAAGGCGTTCGGTCTCCTATAAATCTGTGTGAGTATCTCTTTAGCGTCATGCAGAGCCAACGACAAAATCCAACTGTCAGCGATGCAACTGGTTGTTCCTATGTCAAATAAACGCTCTTCTTGGTGCATCCTTACCTTTATTATACGCTTTGGAAGATCCATTGCTGAGCGTGGCGTTTTGTGGCTAGGAAGTTTGTGGAGAAGAGCCTCGACGCCAACCAACTCAATAATGAAAAAAACCTACGCTACTGGATACTCCATTACTCTACTATGCGCTCAGTTACTTAGATAGGATGCAGCATTAAAATAAAATATCATCTTGCAATTTAACGTAAGGTTTTCCCTGTTGTAGTCTCATTCACACCGGCTATCGTCTCGGACCTGCGCACACCAATCACTCAACCTCCACACTGACAACTTACTCCCAAAACCAAAAAGAAAAAAAAAAATGATTCGACCCAGGATCGAACTGGGGACGTTCTGCGTGTTAAGCAGATGCCATAACCAACTAGACCATCGAACCATTGGAAAAACTTAAGAGTGGTGATTCGACCCAGGATCGAACTGGGGACGTTCTGCGTGTTAAGCAGATGCCATAACCAACTAGACCATCGAACCTCTCTTTGTTGTGATGACACTGACTTTTTGACATACATCAACTAGTAACTGCTTATGTAATTTTGGGCGTTCAGCTTTGTTTGGTTGAAAAATAAGAAAATCTTTTTTTAATACTGCTCTAATCATGTTCTTAGTCATTTCATTATAATATTTAGATTTTTTAACGATTTTTAATGTATTTAGAATCCTGTTATCTTGGTATTTAAGCAGGTTTGGTCCGTTTTTTGGTCCCCGAAAACACCTTTGAGAATAGCTTTTGAGTTACAGCGAAATAACGAGAAAAATCTTCTGGTATTTGGTTTGAAATGATGCCTTCAAGATCATCGAGAATCATCGACTCGCGAATAAGTCCTCCAGTGCAGTCAATCTCACCGGAAGAACCGATGAACAAAAAAACAGCACAGGTGGGCCACATGTAACGGAGAAGGACTGTATCACCACCAAGCAGCCCATCAGTAGAACCATCCCTATATAAATAAAGAACACCAAAGTAATATAAAGATCAGAAAAACTCGACTACGACGTTAACACCAATTGCTTGAGAAAATCTCACGCCAAGCACACAACGCCCACCAAGTCAGGTAGACTATGGAAAGAAACAAACATCAGTTATTTTGACATTAACAGTCCAATATAATACACATTACAATCAGGGACACCAAAACCCCTACAAAATCTAAAAAATCGACAAAAAATCATCAAGAAGCCGCCGGAGAAGCGTCATCCTCCTTCATCGCGCGCAACTCCTTCAACATATTCTGAGCCCGAAGGCCAATAGATCCTTCACGCATGTCTGCATCAGAAGAACTTTGCAGACGAGAAGGCTTCGAAGGAGAAGCGGGCCCCGAACCAGTACCGTCGGCGGCACTCCCCGCAGATCGCAACGAGTCATTAGATCCACGAGTGGAAAGTTCTTGATCTGTAGAATTCCTCAGCGTACGGCGCACAGCAGCTCTTCGTCGAGCAGTTTTCGAGCCACCCAAGTTTCCTCCAGTTGAACGTAACTTCTCTAAAAGATTATCAATTACCTCAGTGCTCGCAGCAGAATCAGAGCCCTTCGAATCGTGAGATACACGCTCTTTCTTTTGACTCATAATCAAATTCTTTCTTGCCTCGTATGCTCTAAGCTCCTCTTCGCGCACAAGGTTTTCCTTATTAGCCATCTGGTACTGTTTGACAAATCCAACCAACTTTCCAAAGAGGCTCTCACGTGCACTATTATCGGTGGGATCTTCTCCAAAGTAAGTCAAAGTCTTATCAAAGGTAGACATGGTCGCCTTCAACTGATCAGTCAGATATTCTCGCTTCTGACGAGCTTTCGGAAGAACAGGTAGAATAACAGACAAAATACGGTCCTCAGGATGCATATTACCAACTTCACTCAATTTACCGAAGTCGACCGAATTTTGAACGTTAATGATACTCTGAATATAGGCATTGCAGTCATTCTGAACCTGTTCAATTGAGACTAAATAAAGTTAATAAAAAGAAAACAACACCACAAATATACTCACGCTTAACAGCTGCATGAACATCCTTCAAATCATCAATAAACCCAGCTATTTCAGGGAATCCAGAGCGAACAATCTTCTCAACATAATGCAGGAAGGTCATGGTGTTTTGTTCATCCTTTGTAAACGCTAAGCGCTGAAGGGTTCCAACCTTGAAACCAGCTGCCTGCTTAGAAGTATCATTCATGTAGTTACCAATAGCAAGAATGACCTCCAAAAGATCTTTGAGATTCTTAGAATCAGTCAAAGCTTCACAGGCAATGTCAATTAAAATGAGTTTTCCAACCAAATCCTGGTAATCACGCTCAAAGTTCATTGCCAACTTGAGGGCATGCATTCTAGATCGCCAATAACTCTGCAAACTGAAACAGAGTTCAAGATAAATATGATCAGCCCGAGCCAACTCAGAAGGATCCTTCTCACGCGGTTTTTCAGCACCATCCCGAGACCAGTCAATGCTATAGGGATAGAAATTCCGGAAAAGATTCTCAGGAACGCGTGTAACTTGCTCCTTATTTAAAAACTCAAGCAAGTTACTGTTATTCATAAACTCAGGATCACAATGTAAAATCTTCAGTACCAGGTCTTCCACAGACAAACTAGAAAAGGCGTAAAAATTAATCTCAAACTGCTGAGACATATCACGAGTCAGGAATGTCTTCTTGTTCTCAGAATTATCCCTCTTGGTGAATAGTTTCTTTGACTCCTTTGCCACAAATATTCGCTCCACTTCATCGAAAATTCCCTTCTCAATAAGTGCACCATAGAAATTAGAAACACCCCCATCAGCCCATAACGTGGAATCTGCAGTATCTTTGTCAATCTTATCCCAGTGCATCTGCTTCAATTTATGACGGGGACGAACAGGAAAGGCCGACTGATCAATATCAGGAGTCGAAACACCAGAGAAGGGAGCAGAGCCAATCGTTGGCGATACCCCAACACTCATAGATCCCAAATGAGGAGTGTTAACGACAGAAGAGGCACGTGAACTGGGTACAGGAAGAGGAGGCGGCGGCGGAGGAGGAGGTGGTGGAGGAAAAGCACCAGAGGCACCAGGAGGTGGAGGTGGCGGCGGAGGTGGAGGAGGTGGTGGTGGCATAGTAATACCGATCCCAGGAATTCCACTGGGAGGGGGAGGAGGAGGAGGTGGTGGTGGTGGTGGCGGCGGAGGGGGCGGCGGAGGAGCACCAGATCCCACCACGGAGGCTTCAACTTTTGTATCTGATACAACAATACCTTCACTCACGGAGCTTTTAGATACGTCATCCGACTCTTCTTGTGAGTTGACCTCCCCGACTCTGGATTTCAGTTCGGAGAATAATTCAACCCTAGAAGAAGGTTTGATTTCAATAATCTTTGCTGTACCCTGTATAACATCAGGAAGATCATCAGTAACGTCCCTTAGATCAGTTTTGCCGGACTCAAGATCCTCAATTCTCTGATTTGCTTCGGCAAGCTGAGCCAAAAGTTTTTCTTTATCAACTATCGCTTGCTTCAATCGTTTATCAGAATTCGAAGGTAAGGGTTTAGGCTTAGGAGGCCGGAGATCGGTAAAGTCCATCTGCTCCAATGCTCTAGCTTCACTTTCAAGGGCTTCCATGCGATCTCGAAGTTCTCGAAGGCGGGGTGACGGGTCCACAGGCTTGACAGCTGTACGGTTAGCAGCACGGAACATAGTCTTCTTCTTTTCCAGCTGAGATTCCAACCGACTTTCAAGTTTGTGAATCAATTTCTGTCTATCAATTATTTCAATGCCTTCCGAAGTTCGCTTTCCGGGTACCGCGTCGTTGGTGTTCTCAACAATCGTAGACGGATTTAAAGTCGTATCGTTCTCCTTCACCATCATGTATAATTCTCTTGCCTCCAATTCAGAATTCTGGAGCTCAACTATATGCTTCTTTCTCATTTCATCGACATCGCGACTAAGTGCTTCATTGGCACGACGCTGTTTTAGAATTATCCGACTTTGTTCCGATAGCTCACTCTTTAATTTCTGAACAAGACCATCTGCACCCATTTCAATTTGCCGAGCCATTTCATCTCTCTCAGCTTGAGCTTGTTCCATACGTCGAGTAGCTTCCGCAGCATCTTGAATGGCACGAGTCGCTTGGTCTTCCGTTTGAAGTCGATCTAGGATACTTTGAACCGAAAATGTGTAGATTTGAGAGGGATCGGAGGAAGGATCAACCTTATTCATGATAACGCCACCGAGTAAAAGATCAAGTAGCTTGAACATTCGAATTTCATCCTCAGAATTCAAATCTTTCACAAATAATATATGCTGAAGTAAAGACAAGAATGAATTCTCGGCACTTGTTCCGCTAACATTTCTCCAGATGACGGATGCAATTTCTAAAGGATCCTCCATATTCTGAACAGAAGTCTGCCTATCACTAATCATAAGATCTTCAGCATCAATAGCTGCATTTTCATGATAAACATCAACCTGTCTATTAACCGGCTCAAATTTGAATTCCGACAATTTCTCAAATATTCGAAGAAGCCCAGAGGACTTGAGCTGAGAACGAATATGAATTCGACCCCGGAGGTCTTTGCACTGATCAAGAATGGCATTTACTAAAAACAGAGTAGAAAGCGCATAATCGATTAGAAGACTCTCAACACCGATGCCACCTGTCCGAATTTCGTCACTGGCTCCTACCAAAGACCCCATACGGCCACGGCCATCAATGGTGGATTCGAAAAGCTGCATCCAGGCATCAAATTGATTCATATTTGGTTGAATTTGCAGCTGAGCCATCGAGGCATAGAATTGCTCAAAGCCATTAGGAGGGTCAAAATGACAGACGTAAATGAGAACGTCAGTGGCAAGTTTACGAGAAGATAGTTTTTTCGAAAGTAGACAGTAAGTCAAAGGGTGAACAACCTTTCTAGAAGAAATTGCAGCGCGTACACCTTCCTAGTAACAAGTTAGTACATGCAAAACTAAAGCATTCGGAAAAAAATGAGACTTACCCTATTATTTAATATAGCTTTCAGACATTTAATGATGTCGTATTCCCGTTCTAAATCGTCGTCTGAAGGAGAAAGCCGGTGGTTCAGCTGATTCAAAACAGTCGCCAAGGCTACAGGACCTTGAGAATCAATGAACTTTCGCACCCAATCAATTGGTTCAGTTCTTAAAGAGACCCACAAATTGCCAAGTTGTTTCGAAGTAATGCTATTATCTAAAATTTTTCGAACATACCAGGCTGGGTTATTTTCACCGTCCCTCTGCTGAACCTTTTTCTTGCCATTATGATATTCTGTTAACGCGTCTTGATATATCAACATCCATTTTTTATTAGCATCATAGCCAAGCATCTGCTCTTTAGCTTGAGGAGGCAAAGATTTGAAATCGCGCTTGTTCATGAGTTCGACAAACAGAGCGTCAATTACATTATTATCGCTAGGCCTCTCTAATGAAAAGTCTTGAGAAGATGTATTATTGCCATGACCAGAGCCAAGCTGCATAGATTTTCGATTGCCACTGTAGGTAGAAGAGGCATCGTCGTCAAAGCCGGAGCTGCTATAAGATCGGATGCTAGCCGAGTCATTGTACATATTCCTCACTGTTGAGGCAGATGAAACGGTATGATGAAGAGATCCACGGGCGTGTGAATGACTTTGAATGGAATTAGATCTGACAGAGGGGGGAGGTCGCATGTAATGAGTACCTTCATGCGAAGTAGCAGGATGCAAGTTAGATGAATGCGAAGGACTTTGAGAAGAATCAAAGTCAGAGCGAGAAATTGTTCTATAGTGGCTGCTGCCAGAGCTAGGCATATGCATTTTGGGCCCGGACACCGTATTTGGAGGGAGGTGGCTAACTGAGATGGGACTTCGTCCGGTGGAAGATTTTTCGTATGGCAATGATTTCAAATCATCGCGATCATGACTTTGAGATACCGAAGCCGAAGGCAATAGCATGTTCCTAGGGGGTTTCCCGTTCGAACTCATTGTAGGAATAACCAGGACTTCGAAGGGTAGCTGTAGGATGCAATTAAGATATATCGATTAGCAATATAACGCAAAGTAAATATATAATTCTAAAGAAACAAAATAGTTAGTCATAGCTATCCTTGGAAAGGCACGTTTCACACGTCGTTTTCCATGAATGAAACCAACTTGATCAGAACCAAAACAGAATTGAAAACGATGTTCCGGGAGCCATTGAACAATCATATAATACCTACAATAATAGTGGTTGTTTCCGAGAAGCAGACACACAAGTGCCGCCGGTCTTTGCCTTTTCTTGCTCTCTGCCCTGATAGAGGTTGGCTTCAGCGGATTGATTCTATGCGGGTGAGCCCTTCGAGGGTCTTGGGATCGTTGGCATGGCAACCTAAACAAACACTGTCTCCTTCCTTTTCACTGGCATTTGTACTTCTTTCTTTCTTTATACTTGGGAATGAAGGTATTTTAGATTATAAATGAGGTTTTCTCTGTAAATTTCCCGGAATATATATAAATAGCAAGCTGCAAGTTGTGGCGACCGCTGATATTGAGAGTTGAATAAGAAACTAGCTAGAGTCAGAGATCAATCTTTCTGGTAGTAATGAAATGGCTTTATACATAGTTTATACTCTCAGACTGACCCACATTACTATATGCTACCAAGCGTCAGAGCTTGCTTTCGTGAGGTCATGATACTAGTGAATTTGAGCTGTTTATACTTCTCTACATCTTTGAGCTCGTTAATAAACGAAAATCAAAGAGATTAAAACGATAAAAATTCTGTTGATCTTCTGACTCCACTCCACCAATTCGCTTTCGCTTCGGATTATGAGGCAACCGGAAACAATTTATGAATCCGTTCAACGACTATCTAAGAAAATACCTGCCACCTCTGCTCATACAAGGCAGACATAGAAATGCTCAAAGGCCGGGGGTGTCTAGAGAACGCCGGTGGAACTACCGTCACCATACCGAAAACCAAAAAAAAAAACCATCAGATAAACCTACCGCTGAGCCGAGCTGTAACTAGGATTTTTTCCTCCTGAAGTAGGCACCTAATACGGATGAAGTTCATCAAAACCCACAGCAACTATAGGCAACACTCGATGAAGAGACGACCCTTGTGAAGCTTATATTACTTTGATACCTGTGTTTTCAGTTTATTGTTTACTGAAGAAAAAAAATAATATTACGGGCGATAGTTTTTTGATGTTAGATTCAAGTCCGCGTGCTTTGTATGTACGAAGCGATTTGATCCCGTGCATTATCGAGTATTTCCTTATAAAATTCGAATGTTGTTAAAGTTGTAGTGTAGTATAAACTTCAAGTATATCCAACACTACCCTCAAACTGCCCAGACAGCGAGATCAATTGAGTAAGGACTCGGCTTGAGCATACTACACTTCGAGCAACTGCCTAGACAGATGTTTACAAATAAATAACACTGGATTTAAAAATGTAGATATAATGTTTCATCGTATTCTTGTTACAGTTGAGGTAATTTGAGACGGGCTGACAGCCCAAGGATGTCTAAATCTAAATTGCCAGTCAATAATATATGGAAATATAGCTTAATGTTGCCTTTGACTGGGGATTTATAGTGCAGTTTTTAGACAATAGTAAGAAAATATATATATTGAAGTATCCGAATAGTGTTGGATAAGTTGAATCTCAATGTAACAGGGCAGGGTATAAATTACACACTAGCACTTCAATTCCAAAATTACGATAGTTTTATTTGAAATGCCGCATTTGAAGGATAAAGAACAAAATTTTAATTCAATAGCCGAAGTTTTTAAGTTTCTGGAAGCTTGAAGAAGTCAACAAAATTATCATTTGCTCGGAACTGGATCTGCTGTAGTTCGGACGGTAGCTATAAAGTACAGATGAGCTTCCAAATTTCTAGAGAGTATTTTTCTAAATTTTGAGAGTCAGTTTAATAATATAAGACTAGTTAAAAAATAAGTCTTTATTTCGAGCCAATTAATCAAAGGGTCTAATATGACTATCAATTTTACTCAGCTAAATTTCGTCTAAAAGGCCCAAAAAAATATGCGATGAAATAGAGTATTCTAAATCAAATTATGATAAGTATAAAAGGAAATATAAACAATTAAACTCACAAAACCTCAATTTTTTTGGTGAATGACAAAACTAAACGCAACAAAATTACATAAGCGAGAACATCTTGGAAAGACAATTTTCTGAAAAAGGTCAGAAGTTTGAGGGCATGTGGTCTAGGGGTATGATTTTCCTTTCGCATAGGAACGGTCATCGGTTCGAGTCCGGTCTTGTCCACTCCGCTTCTTTTTGCTGCTTCTACGAGTTGTATTGTTTTTTTTTTGTTGCAAATGTAATTCAGTGCTGCATAGCTAAGCGATCAGGCAGAACCACTGCTCTGGTTAATCGCCCGAGTATTGAAAGGCTAGGCTTTACCTGTAGTACATTCCCTCAGATGTTCTCAGATACCTTTTTTGCAAGAATTGGTAAAATTCTTTTTCTTTTGAATATGTTTGAGAGGGAGTGTTGTAGGTTTTCATCTTCTGTGTTGATGTTGACTCTGTAGCACTTTGGATTTTCGATCTACTACTCCCAACTGTAATGTCTGAGCACGCGTTTAAGCTCACCGTTAAGGCCGGAGCCGGATACGCTGATGAAGACTTGAAGATCGTCAATGTGAACAGTGGAGTACCATTAGAGCTTTCCAACGAGCTTGCTGATGTCAAACTGGCTGTTAACATACAAAACTTTTATGGTGAGAACTTAGTAGCCATGACGTACCCGGAAACTAATTGAATACTAGGAAGCCCGGAAGAATCCCCATCAACTTCTGATTTTTTCACAAGTTCGGGACATGAGTCGGATTTATACAACATAACATTTGAGATTGTGTTCAAAGGCTCCGAGGGTCGGTAAGCTGATGACATTGCGTAATATGAACTGATCTTTAGCAGATGAACCTGCTATTAATGGAAATGAATTACTATTTGGAAATGACTTTGATCATCCCGTCAAAGATTGGCTACCATATGGGACTTCAATTGCCTTTAATATAGTCAAATCCGTTATCGACCCGGGACTCGTCGGAGATCCATATGCAGACAAACCCTATTTATTCGGGCCAGCACTCTCAAGCTTTAATGATATAGTCAAATCAATCAAGAAAGATAGCAATTGGGCTGATAAAGCACCTATTGTCAGTGAAAGTGGCCAAAAGCTGTCTGACGATATTCCGCAACCTGGTCCTGCCTCCAGAAAAACCTACTATCTTGCCGAGGACAATCGAAAGCAGTTTGAATTTATTGCTGGTGTGCCTTACGAGTTCTCATTCGGAAATGGATACATAGATATGTCGGACGGTTTCAAACTCAAGCTTCCCGGATACAATCTCGATGTTATGAAGTATGGAACAGGCCTTCCCCTTAGGTATGTTTTACACAAGTATTTCAATATTAAAACTAACAAGTAGATATGTTTTGAAATCACAAGATAGTTCAAAGGTCTTCTTGGTAGTGACATTTGAAATGGAGTCTACAAAGGAGGACAGCAAAGAATGAACACTACAGCACCACTAATCATGCTAAACAGACAATAAAGGGATTTAAATTAGTAGTCGTTACATTCATTTAATCATTTATGTAACACAAATGACTCCTTTTAGACACTATCGTATATTTTACCGTCGTTATCGCCGTATTTAGAGACGTCGGAGAATATCAGCAGTGACATCAGTGGTAGAGGACTTTCCACCGAGATCGGGGGTCATGATCTTGCCTTCGACCAAGTTGGCATCGACGGCAGCGTAGATGTGGGCAGCAGCTTCAGGGTAGCCGAGGAACTCCAACATGACACCACAGGATCGAATGGTAGCAATGGGATTGGCAATGTTCTTGCCCTGGATATCGGGTGCAGAGCCGTGGCAGGGCTCACCGATAGCAAAAGAGTCGCCAACATTGGCAGAAGGAACGACACCGAGCGAGCCGACCAAGGCAGCAGCACCATCTGACAAGATATCGCCGTACAGGTTGGGGGCAACAACAACGTCAAATGCTTCGGGTTCGCGGAACATTCGATAAACCATAGAGTCGACAATCTGCTCGTTGTAGACAATGGAGCTGTACTTCTCCTTTTCAGCATCGAAAACAGCACGAGCAGACTCACGGAAAAGACCATCGGTCTCACGTAAAACATTAGACTTGTGAGTTACGGTGAGGATAGGCTTGGCGTGCAAGGAGGGAGTGCTAGAGGCAGCACGAACGGCAGCACGCTGAAGAGCCAAGTCCAAAGCGATCTTGGTGATGCGCTTGGAGGCCTTCTCAGTAATACGCTTAATGGCCTCAGCAACCTTGGTTCCATCAGGAGCAGTGTAGACGCGCTCTTCCTTAATGTACTAGTTTTCCGGTCAGCCGGTTCTTCATTACACGGGACAATGTACTCACCAAATCTTCGGTGTTTTCTCGGACAATAACTAAATCAACCGGTCGGTCCTTAGTTCCAACAGACTTGACAGGACGAACATTGGCGTACAAGTCAAGTTTTCGTCGAAGGGCAACAATAGGCGAGTTGTAGCCCTCAACTTTGGTAGTGGGAGACGAGACAGCACCGAAGAGAGCACCCTGACACTCGTTCTTCAAAACATCAACGGTCTCATCGGGAAGAGCAGTTCCAGTGGCCTTAAAAAGGTCAAATCCGGCCTTCAAGTCGACAAACTCAAACTTGAGACCGAACTTGGCGGGAAGGGCCTCGAGGACTTGTTTACCGGCCTGGAGAGTTAGAGGGTATAAAAATAACTATTAAGCGCATTTACATACAGGAATAACCTCGTGTCCAATACCGTCACCGGGGATAAGACCTAAATATTTGGGTTAGCCTGGAACAAGATCGAAGCAGAGCATTTAAAACAGCCAAATACCCAAACAAGGATACGTACCAATCTTAAGAGTAGTAGGCGAGGAGGCAGAAGCCATGGTTCGACGACCAAGCTGGAAGGTGTTTCGAGCAATAGACATTTTCTTGTTCGGCTTTGAAGAAGTCTAAAATTTTCGAGCGATCACGGCGAACTTTTTTCCTTCACAATACTCCGAGATTTCCCCGATTTGACAGCTTCCTCTGGAAATGCGAAGCAAATATACGGTGTTGTATATTGTACAGTCTCGGATGTATTATTCTTATCTTCAGTAGGAGCTTGTTCGTACCGTACTCTCACGTTCTAGGGCATCTTCAATTAGGAGTGGTGCAAGCAGTTATTTGTAAAAAACGTAGAGGATCTTCTAAAAAAATATGAATTGATGTGAAGATAAAAGAATTTATCGAAGTAATATTGTTTCCTCCTTTATGCATCTCAAGACCCAAGCCTCGGTGAAAACCGTTTTGGTTACGGGAGGTGCAGGGTTTATGTAAGAGATACTTTATTAATGACCTGTTTTTTTTTTAATTTCTAACGATATAGTGGCTCCTGGCTTGTACAGTACTTAGTCAAGAAGTACTCTGACCATGAGATTATCTGCTTTGATATCTTAGACTACTGCGCGTCGTTGAATAATCTGGCCGACTGTTTAGCTTATCCGAATTTTCATTTTATTCAGGGAGATGTCAGGAGTGCATCAGATTTAAAGAGTCTGATGTCCTCGAGGAGTATCGATATCGTCTTCCATCTTGCTGCTCACAGCCATGTCGACTACTCTTACGCAGAGCCGGTTAATGCTACGGGTACAAACGTATTAGGTTCACAAATGCTTCTTGAGGCATGCAGAATATACTGTCCTAACCTGACGCGGTTCATTCACATATCTACCGACGAGGTTTACGGTGATTTGGAATTAGGTGAACCAGACCTGACTGAAGAAGCACCACTAGAGCCTTCTAATCCCTATGCAGCCTCCAAGGCTAGCGCTGATATGCTTATGATTGCATATAGACGATCATTCAACATGCCTATTATAATCGTTCGGCCAAACAACGCTTACGGTCCCCGACAATACCCCGAGAAGGTCATTCCTCTATTTATAAGACACTTACAAAATGATTCCTTTACCAAGCTCCCACTCCAGGGAGACGGTTCTGCTCGGCGACGCTTTGTCTATGTGGAAGATGTGGTCAAAGGCATTGATTTTATCGCTCAAAAAGGTGAAATCGGAGAGATATACAACATGGGAACAACAATGGAGATTTCAAATGCGGACTTGGCGGCATTCGTGTTGGAACTCTTTGATAAACCTGCTAATCAAACTCGCTTTATTGCAGACAGGCCCTACAATGACAAGCGATATGCGACAGATTTTTCAAAACTCACTAGTCTGGGATGGTCTACACTCACAGACTTTAAAGTTGGTATGAAAGCAACATTAGAATGGTATATGAAGAATAAATCATGGTGGAAAGAAGAACCCCCGCTGATGACCTAACTGGAATCCCATTTACATTTCATGAGTGATGGTTTTCTGCAAATTGCATTTTTTTTTAGCTGTTTACGGCCTCTTTCCTATTTCTACGGTTTCCAGTTTGGTTTTAGCAACTTTCTAGCAGGTTTAGTAACTTATTTTTATCATCAGCAGTACTCGTTGCCTTGTTATATTGTTCGTAAGTAATAAATTCTGTGAGACACACTCTTAATGATGCGGCAGGTCCTTTGGCAGGTTTTTAGGGCCCCACATCCCAACCTTGATAGGAGACACACCATGGTAAAACACGTATTTCTCGAAAATAAATATAAACTTTTGTATACCACTAATTCTAACTTCAACCCATCTTTAGTGAGCTGTAGTTAACAACATTCTTCAACTCCAAAAGGTTCTTTTCACAACTTGTCTGCTACAAGCGCATTTCCAGTTTTGTACCAGTCTGCGATTAAAAATGCAACATCCAACGCTAGTAAAGTCAGTATATAGGCAGAAAATCACACAAGTTAAACTTACATTGACTCAAACTGAGACGAGGGTCGCAGACGGTATCGTAGCGAATAGTGAGATCCTCGTCAGTGAGATTCTCCGAGCCTCCAATGCATTCGGTAATCGCATCGCCAGTGAGCTCAAGATGAAGGCCGTTTACACTGCTGCCATGCTCCTTGTGAATGGTAAGGGCCTGGGCAATTTCAGAAATTATGTCATCAAAGTAGCGTGTCTTGAGAGAAGTAATGGGGGAAACCTTGGTGTTTCCATGGCAAGGGTCAACCATCCAAACAACCTTGTGCTTAGTGCCTAACACAGCCTTGATGTGACTTGGAAGCTTCGCAGCAATTTTGTCGGTACCATAACGGCAGATCAATGTGACACGTCCAGTTTCAAAGTCAGAATCGACAATGTCGAGTAATCGAACCAGCTCATCGGCTTCCATGGAAGGACCAACCTTGATTCCAATGGGGTTGTGGATTCCCCTAAAGAACTCAACATGGGCACCGTTCAGTTGTCTTGTTCGATCTCCAATCCACACAAAATGAGCAGAAGTGTTGTAGTATTTAAGTTTGTTATCGATAGGATCTCTCAACTCGCGGGTCAAGCTCTGTTCGTATTCTAAAAGCATGGCTTCATGAGAGGTGAACAAATCAACAGAACTGAACTCTGCCGAATTATCAGCACCAATAGTCTTCATAAACTCGAGGCCACCAGTGACCGAGTTGACCACGCTCTGGTAACGTTGTCGAACAGCTGTCGACCGAACGTGAGACAGATCCCAATCAAAAGGACGATGAAGATCAGCAAAACCAGATGAGAGAAGGGCGCGAATATAATTTAAGGTAGCCGCCGAGTGGAAGTACGCACTGACTAACCGACTGGGATCAGGAGTACGTTTATCGACCTCAAAGCCATTAATGTTGTCACCGCGGAAAGAAGGAATGGTCTTGCCATCAACTTCCTCGGTAAGTTTAGATCGTGGCTTTCCGTACTGACCAGCAATTCGTGCAATTCTAACAATGGGAAGCTTGCATCCCCAAACCAAGACAAGTGACATTTGAAGAAGAACCTTCATCTTGTTTTCGATAGGAGACTGAGAACAGTAGTTAAAAAGCTCAGCACAGTCACCACCCTGTAAGACAAAAGCCTTTCCAAGAGCAGCATCCTTCAGCTTTGATTTAAGTTTATTGATCTAGATCATGGTCAGCGGAGAAAAGCAAAACAACAGTAAGAATAGATACCTCGGTCGAAGTAACTAAAGGAGGAAGGGCCTCAAGCTTCTCAAGTGCCTAAAGTATATTAGTATGTGTTAAAAAGTTGTTCGCCCGGTATTCTGCTTCATAGCTTGACAGATGCAAACTTTGCAGGCCAGTGAAGAACTCACCTCTTCCACAGCGTTGTAGTCATCATAGACAACATCCTGTACAATAGGCTTATTTTGCCAAGATGTGGGCTTCCAAGTTTTACCTAAATCCGTAGGTACCGGCAAGGCGCTCTTCTGATCAATAGAAGTAGTACGCAGTTTGGCAGCTGATTTCGCACCCTCACTCGCGCTCAACCGACGAGGCTCAGAGATGACGACTTTGACAGCAGGAGCACTTTTCTCGATCGACTTGCTCATCGTTTAAGGTAAGAAACAAAGAAGTTCGGTGACTAATTTTCACCTCTTCCCGACCGCCGCACTGAGCACACACGTTTGAAGTTCAACAATCTAAAAAGTTAAAATATTGCAGGGCAATCGCGAACGATTAAGGTTTTACAGTAAATTAGGGTCTACAGCTACAGGAATCCGAGATTTTTTTCTCAATAATATTATATGTACACTATAACCAGATTCTCATTGAAGTATACATCCAATGTATTAAAGATTAACCCATTCTCAGGGATTAGAGATGATCAATCTCCGACAAAATAGTGGTAAGAGCTTTTGAAAGACCTTCGACAGGCTTTGCATTCGGAACCGCACACCCGAGAACGTCAAGCGGGCAGTTATCGAGAATCCACTTAAAGTCACTTTTACCGCCCAGCGGAACAGTTTCTCCAGACTTTGTGATTTCAAGAAGTTTACGCATTCGTGACGTATGTTCGTACTGTTCTGCAGCTTCAACAGCTCGGTCAATAATACCTTTTTCTATTCCGCACATAGCGGCCACATGCATGCCAAAAGAGCCGGGCGAAACACCTTCTTCAAGCTTATATAGAAAGGTAACTTGTTTGGCTTCGTCATCGAACAAAATTGCCATTCTCTTCGGAGTTACTTCTGGATGGTAACTAAAAGTCGAAGCCAAAGTACCATAATGGGTCGCAAAGAAACCCAAACTGCCCACAAATGTAGCGAGGTGATGTAAAACAGCCTCTGCAATGGCAAAGCCATCCGAGCTACTTCCACCACGCCCAAGTTCATCTAAAACAAGTAAGGACCGATCAGTAGCCTCAGAAAGCATTCGCTTTGTTTCAGCCAACTCGACGTAAAATGTACTTTGTCCAGCAAAGATATTGTCATTGGCACCCAAACGTGTCATAATTCGGTCAACTGGCGTGAGACGCGCACTTTCAGCAGGAACATAGCATCCGCATTGTGCCAAGATGACAGCAGTACAGGTCATGCGCAAGACAGTAGACTTTCCCGCTGCATTAGCTCCAGTAAGCAATGAAAGCTTCGCATTGGATCCACCAAGTGAAACATCGTTGGGAATAAAGTCAGATTTTGAATTCACAAAGCAGGGGTGTCGAAGCTCTTTGAATTCCAAAAGGCTTCGTTCGCTTTCAACAAATTCGGGTCGACACGATGGGTAGCCTAAAGATGCAGAAGTTCGAGCAAGACTTAAAAGGCAGTCCAATGCAGCTACTGTTTTTACAACCTTGAGCCAAGTTGCATAATTGGTGTCAAACTTAGCGTACATGCGACTCTGCATTTCCTCAGAAATTTGCTTGTGAATTTCTCTAGCCTCTTGTAGTTGCCGAACAAGAGACTTAACTTCGGGAGAGTAATATCGCTTAACCTTTGATGTCGAGCCCATTTGCAACCAAGAAGAAGGGATACTTTTGATCTTGACAGGAACCTCAATGAGATAAATCTCCTTACCACTGTCCCGATATGTAATCTCTTGGCTCTTGTATTCTCGTCTATATTGACGAATGAACTCAGTCAATTGCTGCTCCAAACCTTCGATGATTCTAGCCGAGCCGTCGAAATCTTCTTCCACACCTGGCTCCGGTACCAAGAGACCTTCTTCTCTAGCCTTGACCCGATCAAAAGCGTCAGTCCAAGGGGAGAGGCATTCCTCTAAATTGGGAACGCCTTCAATAAGTTGAGTTACTAGACCATCGAGTTCGAATTCAGTTTTCAACTTGGCTAGAAATTCGTAAATACTTTCAAAACCCTCTATGACTCGCACAAAGTTCTTGACCGGGCACTTGCCAGCATGAATTCGAGATAAGAGCCGCTCCAAGTCACATAAGCCTGCCAGCGAGCGCTCAAAAACAATGCCCAAGTCGGGGTTGTTATTTATGAGTTCCACAGCGTCGAGACGAGCGTTGATTTTTTCAGCGTCCATCAACGGATGGCAGATCCAATTGCGAAGGGTACGTTTGCCGAATGGAGTGATGCTTCGATTGATGAGCTTAAACAAAGTGCCTTCGCTGCTACCATCAAATGTATTTGCAAAGATTTCCAAATTCTGCAACGACTGTCCGTCAAGAATGAGCGAGCTAGACTTTCGGATAGGGTTGTACATTGAAATATTTCCAAGAGAAAGCAAATCGTTTTCAATTTTAAGGCTTCGCAGATACCAAAGCAAAGCACCGAACGCAGACAATGCAAGAGAGCTATCCTGTTTGCGGAGATCTGCCAATGCCTTGGGCCAATTTGAGGTGTCGTCCAAGTCTTCGGCAGGAAAGTATTTGCCTCGAGAGATCTCTTCAATTGTGATTTCATCAGACCAGAATTCAATGTTCGAGTGCAGATAGTTCCAAAGAGTATCCAGTGAAGTATTGTTCTTGATGATTTTCACAGTTCGAGATGAAATTTGACTCTTTTCAAGTAAGATCTCCTTGGGTCGGATCTGAGCAATAAGAGTCTCAAATTTGGTATAGCTTGGGTCATCGTCAAATTCAGCCAAGTTGAACTCACCAGTAGCAGTATCAACAAAACAAACACCAAAAGATAAATCTCCATTATCATTAAGTTTTTCCTTTACTGCAAGACAATATGTAGACATGTCATCAACAAGCATTCCTTCATCAACCAAAGTACCAGCCGTCAAAATGCATTTCAGTTCACGCTTGATGACCTTGTCCTCCTTCTTTTGGCCACTCTTTTCTCTCATTTCCTTGGCTAGAGCAGTTTCTTTTTGATCAACTCTGGCAACTTTGTAGCCCTTGGCAATAAAAGAAGAAGCCCAGTAGTCAAAAGACATCTCAGGAACACCACAAAGCCTCATATTGGCACGGCCACCACCAGCCAATTTGAGATCAAAGGTGGAATGAGCAATATCGGCGTCTTTCTCGTACAATTCATAAAATTTGCCCTTTTTGAAAAATACAACAGTGTCCCACATTTTGCTCTTTACCTCCCAGTATTGGGTTTCAAATGCTGTAAACTTAGCCCAGGCTGATTTAGGCACAAACAAGGTCCGCGGATCGTAGTCGGGATGAGATTCAGGGTTTCCCTGAGCATCGCGAATGTTCACCAACCAAGAGTAACGCTCTTCATTCTGTTCATTGAAAGCCTTATGATCTGATTTAGAAGGAGTCAACAGTTTGTCAAACTTCTCGACTTTGGTTTTGTCGACTGCCGATTTCGGATTTCGAGCCAGCGTAGAGTTTGCAGTGAAGCGCTCTTTCCAGTTATTATCCGCAGCAATTGACACGCTGGAATCGGAGCGCAATTTCTCTGTACCAGCTGGTTTTTTGACAAACGATTTCTTTTTAGGCTTTTCGTCCTCAACGACAAAATCATCGATGTCATCTAAATCTGATAATTCTAAAACGTGAGCTACAGAAAGACAAAAAATAGAATTTATAAACTTACCTCCAGCTACTGCATCAGCAGTCGCATCGAAATCCTCATCGTCTTGAACGGCAGTAGCGCGCTTTCGTTTGGTGCCTGGAGGTTAGCTTCTCCGATAAAACCCGGGAATTCAAGCTTACCACCACTTCGAAGAACTGGACCATCATCCTCATCCTCATCTTCAGACTCCACATAAGAAACTTTTGGTCGTTTCTGTAATTGTTAGCCAAAGTCCAGAAATACCCCCATGATTATATGGACATTAGAAGCGTACACACCCTTTGGAGAGGACTAGAATAAATTGTATTCATTGTTTCATTTAGACTGGACTTCTCTTCAGGCTTGGAAATTCCCTCAGGAGATTTGGGTGTCAAGAGCCCACTAGATTCGGCTGATGAACCAGAAGATGCAAGCTTGCTTGAAAACTCATCATCCCCATTGACATCAGAAAGAGTCAATGCACTGGGTTTACGCGTAGGAGCGACGTGTCCCTTGCCATTTAGAGGAGACGACGAAGCCGGAGTCACAAGATCGGCCTTCTTATTAGCAGGCTTAGCCGAATCCGACGAGGGACTCGACTTGTTGAAAAAGCTAAATAGCGTCTTCTGCTTCGTAGAAGCCTGCTTCTTCGCGGTTGCAGGCATCGGGGTGTGCAAACGGTCGAAGTGTAGTTTATTAAATAAAAACGCGTTCACGCGACGCGACAACGCTCAAGCCACGAAGTTAAATCAAGTTTATCGATACAACTCCCTAGTGAACAGCGAGGAATTACTAATATAATACGGTTAGATCTATGAGATGATGCACCAGTAGAGTAGTACAATTGGTAGAGGTAAATTATAGAGTAGTATTCGACAACATCATATGTCGGTCACAAAAAGATAACAAAAGCGCGCCCCCAAGACATAAAAAGATTAAATAGAGTCCCTCACAGAATTAAAGTAGCCAGTAATAAAACGACGGTACTTGAGAACTAGGTAGGCAGTGCCAATAACGGTGCCATTAAATAAAAGACCAAGAGCAGATTTAAACAAACGGCCCTGGCGTAAGCTTCTTTCAAGAGCAGAATGATACGGAATACTGGTAAATGAGACCATGTTATACAGGGTTCTAATACCCAGGCCCGGGGCCCATTTGTAGAGAAATTCCTCAACGGATTTTCGAGCCAAATAAAGTTTAGAGTTCACACTATCACGCATTTCAACATAATTCTGCATAGCCAAGTTCGAAATGGCATACGTGTCTGGGACACGGGTAAGTGTGTACAGTGCAAGACTGTCTGCTAGAGAGTTCTCTCGATTCATAATGGAAAATAGTCGTTCAACGTCTTCAAATCCAGCATTCAAGCCTTGACCATAGAAGGGGACCATGGCGTGCGCTGCATCTCCGAGAATTACCACGCGATCCAGATAGTGGTATGGCTTGCACTGAATGCTGATAAGGGAAGACTTGGGATTTTTAAAGAATTGTTCACACAAAGACTTTTCACCAATCGCAGCAAGAGCGTCGGGAAAGTGGGTTTCGAAAAAGTCAATTAGATCTTCTTGAAAGGATATGTGTTCAAACTCTCGACGAGGCATAAACAGGGTTCCTGTAAAAGTGCGATCCTAAGGAGTTAGTCGAAAGAACTTATAGTACAATATAAAGCACTAACAGGATTCGCAAGACCCATTAACATAAATGTTTTTCTTGGCCAAATGTGGAGATGGTGCTCATCATATACGTAGTCACCAGTGGGAGTCGCGGGGAATTTCACTTCGCACCAGCGTGTGTCGATGTATGTTTGAGAATAGTCAACGCTTATAAATTAGTAATTCCCTAGTAAACTTATATTTGACGTACTCTATCTTTCGCATCAAGTGTTTTCGAACAACAGAGTAGGCTCCGTCAGCGCCAACGGTCAGCAACTTGGAAACGGTAATATGTTCTCCCCTGAAACGCGTTAGAAGATATAAGAAATAGAGCTATAAACATACTTGTGATCGAACGTAAGCTCACGGGCATCAAAGTCACAATGAATTAATTTATGCTCAAAAAACAGTTCAATATTGGGGTGGTTTTGGGCTTTGGTTAACAAAAAATCGTTTAGCCAGCCACGATCAATGGCGTTGATATGTTCTCCGTGAACATCGTAGAGCTGAGCAGTTTGTTTTCCTCGGATGTCGTGGATCATACGACCATACACTGGGACAGCCTGAGCGAGGACTTCGTCTCCAAGACCACGATCCAAAACTTCCAAAGCATGAATTCCACGATGAGAAATCGCTAGGTTAATTGACTTCCGAGACTGTGTTTCGCGCTTGCGGATATCTAGCCTCAGTCAGTCTTTCCCGAGGAAGTCAGACCATCAGTACACACCGGGTCTTCGCTCGTAAACCGAAACAGACCACCCTTCACGAGCAAAATAAAGAGCAGCTAGACACCCAACGGGTCCTGAGCCCACAATCGCAACGCTTTGAGTGGGCGCTGCGGAAGGCATTGTCAGGTGAGCAAAATTTATTTCTTCCTCAATGACCACCACAGCTGAAGCACGACCATGCTCAGGTGCAGACTGCTCTAAGCAGGCAGGCACTCTGCAGTGTCCCACTTGTCTTAAACTCGGCAAACACTCATACTTTTGCGACCAGGACTGCTTTAAACGGTAAGTCTGTCGAGGCTTTTGAAGTGCCACAACTAACTCGAACAGGAACTGGGTACGTCGATACACTTATACGAGCACTTTATACTCTACAACCTTTACTAATTTTAATAGTCTACTCATAAGACCTCTCATGCTTCTCCCCCTCAGGCTTTAGATATGTCGGTGATTGAAAAGCTCAAGGGCATGGCTGGCATTTCTACAAACTCAGGCCCTGGAACCCCCGATCCCAAGACCGGTCACTTTGACCCGTTTCCTTCGTATCCTTACCGCGGATCACTGCGTGCCGAATACCCTCTCTCGCCCAAACGGGCTGTCCCGGATAGCATCGTCAAGCCTGACTACGCTATTACCGGAATCCCTCTTAGCGAACAGGCTGTTGCTCGTTCCACAAAGATAACGATTCTTTCTCCTGAAGAAATCAAAACCATGCGCAAGGTTTGTAAGCTTGGCCGTGAAATTCTCGACGTCACAGCTGCGGCCATCCGCCCCGGTGTTACCACCGACGAGCTTGATCGCATTGCTCACGAGGCTTCTATAGAGAGAGGTGGCTATCCTTCGCCTCTCAACTATTATCAATATCCCAAGAGTCTCTGCACTTCGGTCAACGAGGTCATTTGTCACGGCATTCCCGATCAACGACCTCTCCAAGATGGCGATATTGTCAACCTTGACATTTCCTTTTATCTCGATGGATTCCACAGTGACTTGAACGAGACTTACTACGTGGGCGAAAAAGCCAAGTCCGATCCAGACACTGTCCGCCTTGTTGAGACCGCCCGTGAGTGTTTGGACAAGGCTATCGCCATGGTCAAGCCCGGTGTATTGTTTAGACAGTACGGTGACGTTATTGAAAAGCATGCCAAGGATAACAACTGTTCTGTTGTTCGAGCCTATGTCGGCCATGGTGTCAACCAGCTCTTCCACGCAGCCCCCAATATTCCTCACTACGCAAAAAACAAGACCCCTGGTGTTGCTAAACCGGGAATGACGTTTACGATCGAGCCTATGATCAATCTCGGCACTTACCGAGAGGTGCGATGGCCTGACGATTGGACCTCGACCACAACAGACGGCATGAAGAGCGCCCAGTTTGAGCACACATTGCTGGTAACTGAAGATGGTGTTGAAGTTCTCACTGCTCGCACAAAGAGCTCGCCCGGCGGTGCAGTCAAGAGGATATAAAGACCTCTACGAATTGCATATAAAAAATTACATAAATTATCTATTGTAAACTAGTCAAATTTAGCTGACCATTTTCAACCATCCTCAAGCATTTTCCACCGAATACTAAGTTACACCAATATGAAGACCGCGAAAATCCAAGGATCACAGACGCCATTTTTAATGAGGCTTGCGTATATACACCACCCACTTTACGAAAGTAGAAAAAAAAGCACATTAAATTAAAAACCACTTTTGTAAAGCCAAAAGCAGTCTGCTTCAGAGAGGGGTGGGTAAGAAGGGGGATAGCATAGCGCAAGACGAGATTCATCTATTCTCACATTTAGTAATCGTCTTCGCGGATCAGAGCGACAATCATGGAGTAGAGATAGAAGAAAAACATGAGCAAATGAAAGCCAAGTTTGATGAAGCTCTCCTTCTTGTGCTTGTTGAGAGTTCGAAAGATCTCGGTGGCGTCAAGGAGATAAGTCTTTTTGACAAACCTAGACCAGAAAGTCAGTATCGAAGCAAGTAGCTGGTAGATTCCACTGCAACTCACTTATTGATGTTGAAGGCCAACAAGGGCAAGTTGAGGAGAAGTGATCCCCAGTAGCCGTTGATGAGAAAGAGAAATGAGAGGAAAGCTTGAATGCCAGCCTCTGGTATGAAGTACTAAAAAATGTCAGATGCCGTTGTTTGGTTATCGCAACAGCTTACCCAGTTCAAACGGTTGCACAGGTCGATAGGGTTAATGTAATCTGCCCACGGGCGTTAGCGAAACCCAAAGCCATCCGATCAGCTAGAGTGGCATACCGCATTCTGAATATGTTAGTCTGTCTTATCTAACCCCAGAGACATAAAACCACTTACCTAAATCGCTGTACATGATTGTGAAGAAGACCTGTAGAAACAAGTTGACGGCGTTTGCCAAAACGGCAAACAGAAAAAGCCTAATCAAACCAGTCAGCTAACACGAAACCACCTCCTCCCATCTTCTCTTTTGTATAATAAAAGCACATACCAGCCTTCACCGTGCATTCTTTTAACTTTGCAATCGAGAGCGTCAGAAAGAGGAAAATTGTTGATGGAACGAAGTGGAGAGAGCCTGGCAACGCTACTACGCTAACCAAACAACTCTTTGAGATTTTAAAACTGCTACAACAGGAGTTTTTATCTGTAATTGTACTTTAATTTGAGTCTACTCGTTACAAAAAAAATGGACAAAGTCGTAAAACGCTTTTTAGACAGCTTCAGTGAGGAGTTTGTCGAGCTTGGAAATTCGGCCAGACAAGCTCAAATCGACGGTGCGGTCAGCAACCTCGACGATAAGACCACCAAGGATGGTGTTGTCGACCTTGTTGGTAAGTCGGAGCTTCTTGTCGCTGCCAACAAAAGAGGACTTGGAAACGGCGGACTCTATTCGCTTCAAGGCCTTGTCATCGAGAGAGGCGGCAGAGGTAACAGTAACGTCAACGACACCCTTGTAGGCACTGAACAAGGTCTCATACTGACTGATAACACCGGACAAAAGTCCCAATCGGTTGTTGTCGGCCAAAACCTTGAGGAGGTTGCCGACAGTCTTGTCAACACCAGCAGACTTTCCGACAACGGCGACAACGGCCTCCTTGTCCTTGGTCGAAAGAGAGGGATCGGTCAAGATTCCGGCCAACTTGGGGTCCTTCTCGACGAGAGACTTGACGGAGGCAAGAGCCTTGTTGACAGAGTCAATGGCATTGGACTTGGCGGCGGCAGTGTACTATTTAAAGTTAGTAAAGATAATAACATTACAAGAAGGCGCAAGCGATTTAAATGGTCGATTGCAGGAGTGGCCAGGTACGGAGGTGTCTGTGCAGGTTTGGAAGGCTAGACGGTGGAAACGGTAGCCCAATTGAACGCGCCATACAGGCATCAATCAAATAAGCAATACCAATTACAGCCAAATATATGCACAAAACGCCGTAGACTGTCCAGTTGCAGAAACCAAAGAGCTATGCCGACCTTCCGGTCAAGGGAGGGAAACTCACCAAGGCCGAAGCGTAGGTACCGTCGAGGCCAAACAATTGAACCGGAGGCTGGGTAGACTTGCCAGCAGTGGCGTAGCTGCGCTGAGAAGCAGCTCGGAGAACCTTTCCACAGGCGAAAACTCGAGATCTGAACATGGCTTTCGACGTTGGCTTTCGCTTGAATTGAGAAAGAATTTTCGAATTCAGGCTGCGCAGGTTTGATTGGCGGTTTGGTTGCCATGACGACAAGTCACGTGTAGTATATAAGGATCATAACTACGACTTCTTTGTCTCTTTTAGAGGATTTATTTGGCATGGAATTGCTGTATTTCTAAGGGTTGATGTTTGGTGGCGGAGGAAGAGGTTGTGGGTTTTGGGGAAGGATGATTCATGTCATATGTCTCGTAGACAAACACCCAAGAAAGCACCCAATACGAGGCTGCAGTCGTTGTGCATCTCTAAATTATAAAGTAAAAGTGATAAACTTAACAAAAGCTGTATTCATAACCACCTAACGCCAATAGTATACCTTCCAGCTAAAAGGAAAACAGAAGAAAATAACTATGAAACCCAATTCAAACCAACTAATTCCAGGTATAAATGACAAGAACATGAAGGCCTCGCGACCTTGAGACTACCCGGTATTTCAAATCACTTTTCGTCTTGAATCATTAGATCCACCAATTCAGACAATGGCCCGTAATCCTTGGATGCAATCAAATCAAACTCTTGGGAAAAGAGTAAAAACTGCTTGAGAGACGTATTCAGATGTGGCTGGAGGCCAAGTTCAGTAATGATGTCAAAGTGGTGACAGTAGATGTGAGCGTAGACTCGATAAAGTCTTTTGAAGACAGTCTTTACAATAGTCAGAAAGTTTTTCGGGAAAGGAACTCCAATCTTGCTTGGGAAAACAGCTTCATTGTCAAACATTGCTTGAACCCACACCATGAGGTGTTCGATATAGTCCGGTGCTGAGAGCTTTGTCGGCCTCTTGAAACGATCATTGTCTTGCCACAGGTATTCATATCTTTATATAATCAGACAAAGACGCTAATTATGTATTTAGGGGACTTACTCATCAGTAGCCTTCATCTCAGGACACGAAGTTGGGGAGCAAAACTCCGTAATGGAACCGTAAAGCATGTTGAGCTGATTGAAGAAATCAACCGCTTGTGGTGGTTAATACTAGGATCAATGGTTGGGGCGAGGAAAACTTACTGTAGACAGCGATCCACTCATTAAGGTCCTCGCCTTCTGGAAGTTTGACAGCAGCACGAAGCGAGCCTGATCCAAGTGTCGCCTCCGCATATTGACGAAGACGGTAATGAGATACAGGTCCCTTTGAAACAGTTCCAGTGCCGCTTGCATTGGTGGCTCCTTTTCGCTTGAAGGTACGGATCGTGCGATTGTTCCTAAACGCCAGTCAACAGATTGAAAACGCCACCAGATCAAACTTCGAACACCTACAAAGACTGAAACAATGACATCTTTGGTGAAGAAGTCTCTGAGGTCTGCATTTTCCTTTTTAATTTGTCGAAACGTCAAAGTAAACAAAGACGTTGCCAGGCAGCAACGAAGCCATCAGCTTCAGCGGTGAAAACTCAAAGCAGCAAAAGGAGTTCATGGGTCTGAGAATTACATCATTCATGTAAATAAGCTACATTTAAAGAATATACTTAAAAATAACATAACTTTACACTAAACTATAAACAGCAACAAGCAACTATACAACATGATCCCTTTTCATTGGACATTGGTAGTTCAAGCTAACCGTACATATCAGTGCTAGGAACAAAACCAATATTTCCAGTTTTGTTGGCGGTTAAATCATCACCGCCAGTCTTGTAACCAAGGCCCACACGATCTCGACCATATCGCAAATCATCTCCTTCGATCTTGCGCGAACTTCGTTGATCGTCCCGTCGGTCATCCCGTCGATCATTCCGTCGGTCATCTCGTCGATCGTCTCGTCGCCTGTCTCGATCATCTCGTCGGTCATCTCGTCGGTCATCTCGGCGATCGTCTCGACGGTGTCGTTGGAAGTCATCTTCTGGCCTTGGGTATCGTCTGTCATCACGACGGTCACTTCTACGATCTCTCCGGTCGTCATGGCTGCGCTCACGGTCACGGTAGTCGAAGTCTCGACGAGGCCGGTCGTCTCTTCGATCCCTGCGGTCATTGTCTCGAAATCGATCCGGAAGAGAGGAACGAGGGGGACCCAAGCGAGCAGCTAGCGCGCCTCGAAGAGGCTTGCTCGAATGACGTCCTCCAAGACCACCTCCTAGCCGTCGTGGCTTCCAGTTTTTCACCGTTCGACCACGCTCAACATCCACAACAATTCGTCGGCCTTCAAGTAAGGTCTTATCCATGGCCCTATATGCGTCCTTCATATCTCGTTCGTGGGAAAATGTTATAAATGCATATCCTCGCGGCTTTTCTGTTTTACTATCCCGGACGAGGCAAATCTGCTAAGTCAGTACAACTCAAAAACAAGTCAATACAGCCAACGTACATGCTCAATCTGACCAAAACGCGAGAATTCCTTCTCCAAATCACGCTCGGTGAGTTTGTAGTTTAATCTTCCCACAAACAGGGTCTTGTAGCTATCACCCTTTACATTGGGATCATGAGAAGGGTCCCCTATTACACATTAGCATTATCCCCAGGAGTAGACCTCAATCACCAACAGTTCTCTGTATCTCTTTTCAACTTTTCTTCGCGTTGCTGAAGTTTTTCTCTCTCCAAGCGAGCCCGCTTTGTTATCTCGCTCTCAGTAGGAACAAAGCCGGGATCTGGCGTATTAAGCTCCTTCATCAATCCAGCAACACCTGACACGAATCCTGTTCCACGCTGCTCAGGTGCATAGTCTGATGGTTCGAGATATGGCAGCTCCGGCCTCGGGGCAAAAAGCGAAATCAAATTGGGCGGAAGCTTGTCCGTCTATAAAACCAGTGTTAGTACCACTAAAACCAAAGTTAAATCTCTTCATTTTACCATTTCCTGCCTCTTCAAACTCGACCTTTGGAGTCTAGACGGTTGCTCGGTCGGCCACGGCCTGTGAAATTCTGAGTGAATATCTCAGGCCGATAGAGTAAGTTTCAGACCCACTTCAAAGTGAAGGAAAAAAGCTTCGAAGCCTCTGAGAAAAGCCTTTCAAACGATGGTTCGCGCGATTAAACCGCTCGTCAACAAGGCCCAGAACGGTGTTGGTGCTTATATCCTTCAGGTAGGTCTGCTGAGAAACTGCGAGCGCCAGGCTAACTTTGTAGTGCAAACGAATCACCTTCAACTTTTGCCAGTGGGGAGGAAGCTCGGATGGAGCTCGGTATGTTATTCTCGAGGTTTTGATGAAGGAAGCTTATATTTTTACAGTGTATTTATTTCAAAGCGACTGACGGACTTCGCCAAGGCAAACCCGCAAATTCAATTCGATGTCCACGAAAAGTACGGCCACCCGACTATAACAGGAGAATACTTGAACGGAAAAAGGAAACCAATAAGTGTCAGAAATTTAAATGCCGACCAGATTTTGAATGAACTCATGAGTCTACGGGATTCGAGCGGCCAGCAGTTACGCAAGCCTAAGCAGCCCGTCATTTCAGAAAACGAATCCGTCCGTGGTGTCTGGTCACCTTTCCACCAGCGACCCTACACTCGTCAAAAGGTCTAACATTTCTTACAACATTAATATCTTGCCCGCATGCTTCGGAATAGAAAAGAAGGCTGCATTGTACATAGCATTCATTCAATTATGAACGTCCAAAAAAAAAACACACATTATAAAATAGATACAGTTTGTAGTACATTAGAATTCTTTATACATTAGAAATTCTTCCTGGCCAACAAGTTCAAAAGGTTCTTGTCTTGTTCTTCGATTGAGAGTACAGAGGGAGGAGCGTTCGGGCGGGGCGAGTCTAGCGGAGTAGGTGTCACCTCGACAGATACCCCTGTAGACTTCGACTTGAGTTGGTTGACTAAGCTATTTATATCATTGTTCTTACCAACCGGCTTGTCGTGGGAAGGCGAGGGGTGTGCCTTTGAAGTGTTCTGGTCCGCAGGAGCAGGAGAATGAGGCGGAGTGGAACTGAGTCCCTTGAGTTCATTCAAAAGCGACAGTGCATCCATAGAGCGCTTACTAGAGTTGGTACTCGGGCGAGACTTGGGCGTAGGAGATTCACGAGATTGTTCACGGGAATTATTTGAATTAAACGAAGCCAAAAGCGACACAGCATGTGCTGAGGCTTGTTTTGTCGGTTCATAGGACATGCTAGGAGTTGTAGAGCGTTCATAGTTGGTTGCGGGTAAAACTGCACGCTGCAATTTGGCAGCAGCAAAAAGATTCGGCAAATGATTGTTTTCAGGTTTTGGGGAAGAGGGTTTGTTGAAGTAAGCCAACAAGGAGGATGCATTGTTCGACTTGGGCTTAGTTTCAGCGACTGGTGCTGGCTTGGGAGGCCCCATCAGAGACGCCAGCAGACTCTGACTGGCAGCAAGATCAGCATCAATTTTAGAAACTGTTGGGCTTTTAGTCTGAGATATGGGAAGAGCAGGCTGTAGCAAAGCCATAAGAGCCGTAACATCAGACGAATTGCTAGAAACTAAAGGCGCAATAAGAGGTTTAGATTCACCAGAGCTTGAAATACCAAGAATATTGCGAAGGGCTTCCGATTCCTCATCAGCAACCGCTACCTCTTGGTATTTTTCGCCCTTCTCCTTGGCCTTGGTTCGATTGATGAACTTTTTCAACGAGTTTATAAAGGGCACCACTAAATAATACTTTTTGGAATTTGCTGCTTTTGACTTGGATTTCTTGGACCAAGTTGGAAGAACAGAGAGATCAAACCAATCGATTTTCTGGCGTCAATGTTAGCAAGACTCTCACAAGCGCCCATTTTCTACTCACAGATATCTCCTTTCTAGTACGAGGAGCAAATTCAATAGCTTCATCCACTCCACGAACAACATAAAGACGAACATTTTGCTCCCGGATAGTAAACTCAATATAATCTTTTGGTCGAATAAAAGGCGTGATGTCAAAACCAATTTCTTCGAATACTTCTCGGGCAGCACACTCCTCATCCGGTTCATCTTTATTAATTTTTCCCTTTGGGAAACTCCAGGATGCGCTGGACTTCCATCCTTTGACAAGTAAACACTGTGGCATGTGTTAGTAGTGACGAGATAACGTAGGCTCTCTAAAGTACCTTTGTCATCTGCTGATTCAATATAATTGCACCACGAACAGGCACTCGAATTTTATATTTCATAAAGTTTTCAAAGGCTTGTTCTTGCAGACCGCTGAACTTGGCCAAGGCGGGACAGCGAGCAAACATGAGAGCGCAAAAGTTGCGTAGAGAGATGGAGGGAAAGATCTGGGGATTGAGTTCTCGAATAAAATCCTCATAAAACCATTGTGCTTCTTCTAATTGAAAGCACACTCGCTGTGCTGTTAGAACGCAAACCGGACTGCGGTGGTGAGTCGACTCACCTCCACCGACGAGAGCTCATCGGGCGGGCTGTTGATGATGAAGCGCACTGAGAGATCATCTATAACGTTTTCGAAAGTCTCATTAGCGAGTGAGTAGTCGGAAGTAATTGACATTGGCACTTTCTCTCTTCATCTACTTTAGTTTGAGGTCCAAGGAAGGTGAATTCGCAACTTGCCAACGCTTTTGGAGGATGGCAGATGCCGCGGACAACGAGCAGAAACATGTCCACGACGTTTATAACGAAATTGCAAATCACTTCTCACAGACTCGCTACAAGGTAGACGCTCTGCTAAACCCGCTTAGAGCACTGCTAACAGTAACCAGCCTTGGCCGATAGTCGAAAAGTTCCTTCTCGCTCAGGAAACCGGCAGCGTTGGGGCAGATATAGGCTGTGGAAATGGAAAATATATTGGTGTTAATAAGAATGTCTATTTAATAGGGGGGGATCGGTATGTATGACCGGAGCCGACCTCTATCCAACCTAACACTGCCAGATCAGACGGGCTCATCGGAACAGCATATAAAAAAAATAAGGAGTTTCAACTTTTAATCGGTGACGGTCTATCTCCAATCTTCCCAAGAGGCCGCTTTGACTTTGCCATATCCATCGCGGTAATTCACCATTTCTCGACCCCAGAACGACGCCAGGAAGCCGTTAAATGTATTATTGATGTATTAAAACCATCTGGGTTTGCTCTGATATACGTTTGGGCGCTGGAACAGAAGAATTCACGACGCGGATGGGACGAGAACTCGCCTCAGGATGTAATGGTTCCTTGGGTTTCCCCAGACAAATCGGTGCATAATCGCTACTACCATCTCTACAAATCCGGAGAATTAGAGAATGATGTTGAAGCTGTCGGTGGAAGCGTGTTCCAGTCTGGATATGAACGCGATAACTGGTGGGCCATCATTAGTCGCGAGAAGACCGTGCACAAGCCTTTTATATAGCACAAAGATACTTAATCTGTATATTATTTTCTTGTATACTACTTCAGAAGCAATAGTCTCCGAATTAATTTTATAATAACGTTACCAAAATGAGACAATTTGCTGCCTCAAGTAGTATTATCTAAGACTGGAGTGCCAGCTATTATCTGTATTTATTTATATCTATTAACCTTACAAAAATCTGTTAAGATGTCGACCTTCACTTCCGTGAACCTTGAGCCCTTTGGCGATTCTATTCTGATACTCGAAGCCATTAGTACCCTCAAGACTGACTTAGAGATGTCCATTGCCGAGGTTAACATACAGTTAAGCTCAATGGAGAATTGCGTTGCTGATCAAGAGTTTTTCAACTCTCATTAAGCCTTTGTATCAACCCTTCATTTCCACATCATGTCTAAAAGCATAAACGTCCACGTTATTTCTTCCCTGACCGAGTCAGACCGTATATTCTACTTGAATCTCACTGTTAAAGGTCTTAAGGAAAAGCTTGAGACGTTTACTGGTATTCCCGTCTCAAACCAGGCACTTCTCTTCTCATCAGCCGACTCTTCGATCTTTAAAACTCTTGAATTACCTGCTAATGAAGCCGAGACTTTGATCACACAAATTGATTTGAAAAATAATTACACTTTAAAAGTAAGAGATACACAATAGCCTGACTTTAATCTAACCTTGAGCAGGTCCAAGATACGCGTCCTGAAAGCGAGCAGATCTTTACTGCCGAAGAATTGGCTGATCCTTCAAAAGCTGGAGCAATAAAGTATGAAATATCAGAGGAGGAGTATCAAAAACGTGAAGGAACCGCATTAGAGTTCAAGCGCATTCATGGGTTTGGCCAGTTTGACAAAGACGCCGAGGCCAAAGCGAAAGCAAAGGTCGACAAAATCAACGCACAGGTTGCTGATATTAAGGTGGGAGACAGAGCTTTACTTGCTGGCGACAGAAGAGCGACTGTGTTGTACGTGGGAAAAGTCCCAGAGATTCCAATTGAGAAAGGCGATATTGCAAAAGAGCTGATCTGGGTTGGCGTGAAGCTCGACGAACCAACAGGAAAAAATGATGGATCAATCGGTGGCCACTCCTATTTTGAATGCCCCCCAAAGTACGGCTCATTTGTGCGACCAGATGCTATCAAAGTCGGTGACTACCCCCCAGTTGATGAATTTGATATTTCCGAAGATGAAATCTAAGCTGACTTTAAAATATGTACATTAAGAATATATTAATTGAACAACCCCCGAAAAACATCATATAGAATAACTTCACATGCAAACCGATAAAGTACACAGCCTCAAACTTGAGACTCAATATTACAAATACAATACATCCTCATAATTCTCACTGCTCGGCGTTATACAGCGTACTAGTTCCCTGAGCAAAAAATATACGCGAGGGGCCCGAGTGTTTATTCGATATCGAGTAAAAGTTGCCTCGAGGCACCCAAAATGTTCCTCCTTCACTCAGCCAGAAGACAGAATCGGCAACACTGACTTCCACAAGCCCTTCAACAATGCAAAAGATAATTGAGTTCTGTTTGACATTCTTGAGCGACTTGAAACCATTTTTAGGCAGCTCGATAAAGCCAGCTGCGAGGAAGTCCTCATCTTCGTAGAGTTTGCATAGCCGCAGGCTCTTATCTCCATTTGATGTGTATTGTATTGATTCTTCGGAGAAGGCAATCTTTTTCGAAATGCGCTGATCGGTTGGCTCACCGTGAATAAGTAAGTTTCCTTTGACGAAACCGTCCTCAGTCCATTTCTCGTACGGATGAAGTTCATGGCGTTCAGGCTTAGCAGTCTTTGGCTTTGATCGCATTTTCGGAGCAGTTGGAGCACTTCGGGTTTTGGGCTTGTTTGCTGGAGTTTCGACCTTGACCACATCTGCAATTTCGGGTACAGTCAGACCATCCTCTTCCTTAATGTTATAGACAACCTTTTCATTCTTCCAGAAGGCCACCGGTGCAATGCGATTACGGGTGGAGCGTCGAATTGTAGCTTCTGGCTCCTCGCTCGACCGCGATTTCTTGGCTGGCGGCACTCGAATAGGTTCTTTCGAGGTAGTTCTTTTCTTTGAACCTGATTGTGATGTCGATTTTGATTTCTTGGCAGATTTTGAAACTCTCTTAGGCTTAACTGGCTCTGGCTCTGGTTCCTCCTCGTATTCATATTCAACGTAAGGTTCTTCGATCTCTTCGACCTCCTCAACCTCCTCAACTTCTTGAGGTTCATCTTGCTCAGAGGAGTCTGATTCTGGCTCCGGTTCAGGCTCGGGTCGGTAGACTTTTCGAGGAGTCTTACTCTCCGCTCGACTTTGCCTTTCAGAAATAGGCTCTTCGTCTTCGTTTTCACTCTCAGTTTCAATATAGCGTGGCTTGGGAGCTGGTGATTTTTCTATTGATTTGGCTGAGCTTTTCCTTTCGGGAATGGGTTCTTCCTCTTCATTTTCACTCTCGGTTTCAATGTAACGCGACTTGAGAGCTGGTGATTTTTGTGCTGACTTAACCAGGCTAGATTTCCTGTCTGCTGAAGAATGGGTATACCTGGATTCCGCAGTCAATGAAGATCTACTTTTTCTGCTTTGCAAACGGGAGCCACTAGAAGTAGGAATGCGATCATAAAAGTCATCTGCATCTTCTTGGTCCACATAGTCAGCTTCGACTTCCTCCTCTTGCTCTTCGCCTGCAGACAGTTTGCTTCGTCGAGGCTTGTGCGAAGCTGGTTCTATCTCCTCCGCAAAAACGTCGTCCTCAGTGTCGTCAAACTCTATCTCAGCTTCATCAATTCCATCATTCGTGCTCACTCTTCTACTGCTGTCCCGTTGTGAACTTTTGCGCGCAGACGATACAGGACTGGGCAGTCGAAGAGGCTCGTCGTCGTAGGATTCAGACCGATCATTTTCATCAAAGTCAAAGGCCTGAGACCTTCGCTTTGACTGGGAGCGAGCCGAAGAAGCAGCAGACTTTGATTGTATTGATCGACTGGGAGTTTCAGAATTGCGATGAGTATTATTGACAGAAGGGAAATCAAGTCTGCGAGCCACACTAGCTTTTCCTGTAGAACCACCCTGTCGTATTAGATTACTGGACGGAGTATTTGAGGTAGATATCGAGGAGCGCATAATTGAAGTCGGTTTAAAAGCGTGTCGCGAAGACGAGCCCAAGGTATCAAGGCTCATGCTCACTTCTTCGTGGTTCGTCGTATCCAGTCGGGGAGAGTTTTGCGATATATTGGAAGATACTAGTTGTTTCTTTGTCGATGAAGGACCCCGAGGGGTCTTGCTTTTCACGGTCTTGGGTCGAGTAAAGAACGCGTCTGGATCCTCAAGACCGTATTTATCTCGGGACACATTCTTTGGGGCTTCAATTCCACTCCGTCTAAACGAGTTAGTAAAAAATGATACAGTTTCAGTAACATTAACCCTCCAACACTCTACATCAGCAGACTTGTTGAGCACCTGGTAGGATGGGCAAAACAGTGGACCGCCCAACAGCCAGACAGAACCACTACCGGAACAACACCAACCTTCCCTTCGTTCCTAACTCGAGGATATCATTTGGCCTTGGTTTTTTCGTTTGAGCCATCGCGTTTCCGAGTTTTTTTGATTGTTTTCTTTGCACTCTGACTTGTTTACGGTGGCAGTCAACTTTGTCAAAGTCACGTGAATTCTATTAGTCTTGGGATGATTTGATTTACGCTTGAATTTCAGTGTTTAAAGATGGAAAATGCGCTTGGATATACTTTAAAGAAGAGTTGGTTCGGTTTAGGAGCAGTTTAAAGACGAAAGGATATCAGTGATACCTTCAAACCCAGAATTTAGATAATTTCGAAACCATAATGTACATAAAGAGTTGAACTTTTGATTAACCGCCCACTGATCAAGCCGTGGGATAAAAAGCAGTGACTTCACTTCTTCGGCTTTCGGCCAAAGTGGAGAACGCGGTGTCCCTTTCGCTTCCTGGTCAAGACTTTGGAGGCTTTCTTTTCTCTCCACTGTTCGTTTCGAGAGTCACGGGGTCCGTGAGTGCTGATTTTCTTTTCAGGAGCAGCTTCAGTCTCTAAATTAGGGTTAGATTTGTACTTTAGCAAGAAAGCAGAGTATATACCCTTGTCGTTGGCAGCATCTTCAGCAGGTTCGTCTAATATCAAGTTAGTCTACTGTAATAAACAACCAGCATCTTAAAGGCCTGGAAATATACACCGTTATACATACCAACTTGCATTTTTTCGTCTTCGTCTTCGTCCTCCTTCTCCGCCGCTGCCTCTCCACTGTACTTGTTTCCGTGGAGCTTAGCAGCCAGTCGGAGAGCACGCTGCTCGTAGATCGGATCGAAGACGTTCTTTCGCTTAAGCGAACGGAATTTCACTTGTCGCTTGGAACGCAAAGACTTCGCCATTGTTTTTTTTTTCTGTGTCTTGGTGAAGTTTTTTCGAGGTGATTTTTTCCTCCCAACGACAAAAAAAAAAAAAAAACCAGGAAAGTCGACGCTTTGATTGAAAGTTTTTACTTTTATTTTGGAGATTGAAACTGGAAAGAGCTGTATTTTCTGTATATATAAATATAGTGATAGAAGGGTTGAAAGTGAGAGTCAGATTGTGGGGAGCTCCATGGGCAGGTACACTCTCTGATTGTGAGTTAATTGTTATGGTAGACTCATTTATCGCCTTTTTACTTCTGATTTTGGAAATAAGAGTCTTGTTAGAGCGTGAAAAAAACTTTAGACTGTAGCTTTGGAGCTACTCGCAAACTGTTTCGGTTTGAACTCGCCATATTCATCTTGTTTCGGTTCAGAAGCCAACCAGAGACTGATTTAAGCTTATAAACTGTCAAACGATTCCATACAGACTACCTCATATGTGTCAAACTCGAAAAAATTTCACCTGTATGACAAAACTACGTACATCCTCCTTCAGATCTCTAAAACACTAAACAACCCCCAAGAACAATTACAATCGAATTAAACGAAATTCCCTTTGTAGCTGAGCGATAATTTTTACCTTTGTTCTCGGAAGTTTGGATTTGCCGTCATAGTAAGTGAGTGGGTAAGCCTTTTCTTATCGACAAAACGAAACGAGCGCTCGGTGCGCGAATGGCTTCTCTTGTACCGGTGAGTGTTTTCCACAGAGGCAGACATGATATTAGAAATACTCTGACACTAATACAGGATTGGTTTAATCTTCAGCATTGATTAGATTGGATTAGATCATGTCGCGAGCTGATGGAGCAAGGCCCGAAGATCTTTTCGAACTCACCTTTCCTATACGCAGTCGACTGGTAGTTGCAGGCCTCAAGAATATCTTACGAGACTGTGGTTATAGTACATCCGGACGCAAGAAAGAGCTACAGGATCGATTGCTGGATGGTATTTATCGTGCCTACTCGACCAACAATCGTCGATTGTATTCCGACTTCAAGAACGCAGTAGGCAGGGAGGTTTACAACAGCCGCATATATATTCCTGAACGAGGAACATATGGCTTCAACTCGCTTTTGGGGTCTGAGAGAGCTCATTATAATGAGTATTTGGGCCAGATTCCAGTCGGCGAGCGAGCGAACGCAATACGGATGCCACAACAACGTAATGGAACACCTACTTACGACACATATAATTTAGCTCATATTAAAGCAGTTCCGGTTGTACCGGCTCAGGCTAGGGCAAACAGCAACATCAAGCTTGATTTCAAAAAGAGTCCCTTTTACGCAGAACTAGAGAGACTAAGCTACCCGCTGATTTGCTCAGGAATGCATATGAATGAAAATTCTGTACATGCTCAATTTAATCTCACCGAAAAAGAAGCCGGTTACCTTATAAACGACTCGTCCTATCGAATATTCATTCTGTCAGCCGCCATTGGAAACGATCAAGTTTACGAAGACAGCCTTCTGCAGTTTCCAACACAGATGAGCATTAAGGTGAACAATAAGCAAATTTCGGTTAATACTCGAGGACTTAAAAACAAGCCTGGAACGGCAAAGCCTGCAGATGTAACTCCGCTCATCGCAAAGTCAAAAGACCTAAATAGAATTGATATTACCTACTTTGGATCAACAAGCAAGTTTGGAATGGTGGTATTTTTAGTGCAAACATATAGTGCAGATACGTTGGTCACCAAGCTGATTTCGAAACGGCCAATAGATATTCGAACGACTGTTGCGAAGTTAGCAACGAGTGATGAAGATGATGACATCGTGGTTACCAGCAGAACACTTTCTCTGATGTGTCCATTATCGTTTGGTCGGTTAGTCACCCCCGTTCGGTCGGTTCATTGCCCACACGTTCAGTGTTTTGACGCTCTATCCTATCTACAGCTACAAGAGCAAGCTCCTACATGGAAATGTCCGATATGCAATAATTCTGCTGAACTAGATGATCTGGCGGTTGACGAATACACAAAAGAAATCATCAAAGAAACGGGAGAGGATGACGAGCTGGTGGAACTAACCAGCGAAGGCCTTTGGCAATGTCCGACGAATGGCAAGACTGGGCCGGCGTATTTAGTTTCGAAAAATTCGCAAAGTGTGGTTGAGAAAGAACCTTCAGTACCTCCAGTTCCCGAGAAACTGCCTTCGCGGCCACCTTCGCTTCCACCTTCAACTAGCTTTAAGCGTGAACCTTCTGTGGAGGCCATCAACCTGGATTTGGACGACTTTGAATCTACTCCAGAATTGAATAAAAATAATAATTCTCAATCTGCAAATGCTGATAGAGCACTCCCGTTTACTCTCACTTTCGCTTCACAAGAGAACCAACCCTGGGAACCATCCGACCGTGCTCCTCCCCAACTTCCCGATACACCACTTCCATTTACGAATAGTCAGACATCTCAGGATAGTCCAATAAACCGTGGCTTTTTATCTACTCGTTTGAGCAGTGATTATGATTCAGGCCCGTCTCAGCACTCAAACGGACATGAACCGCTGCTGAAACGTCCTGGAGCAGCAGCTCGAGCAGCAGCTCATAATTTATCTCCATCTAATCCGAACCCTGCATTTGCTCAGGTTGAAGCGAACCGAAAGAGGTCTGCCAGTGCAATGTCCAGCAATGTAATTGATTTGACATTTTCATCTGACGAGGACGATTCTACTCCAATACCTCCCCCGCGAAGGCAGAGATCTACAAATGTTGCAAAAGATTATGTCAATCCTGATGCGAATGTTTTTAGAGGATCGGAGGAACAAACTTTGCCTTTGCCTGCAGTAACTCGAGACTCACCTTTGCAAACTGGTCACTCTACTGGTGGTGGAGGACAGCATTCTAGACCTGTTAGCGAGGTTCGAAAATCTTATACATCTAATAATGATACAAGCATCTCCAATGGCGCACACCCTTTGGCTACGACTGAAACTGGCTCTAGCATTGGATCTAGCACTGTGACCACACCGTTGGAGGTTTTTTCTGGTGATAACAATGCTGTCGCAAGCAGTCTGCACAAAGAGGCAGCAGCAGGAACTAGCACATATTCTGAGGGTGGCAGTACGAATGCAGGAGCGAATGGTTCTACACATATGAGCTTGGATAGGTCTGCAGATAAGGACATGTCGGGCTCATCGAGTTATGCAGCATTGTATTCGCCTTGGGAGTATGAGATTGACTCTAGGAGTAGAAACGAGTCTACAAGCACCACCAACAGAGGCGGGCATGAGGAGGTTACTGCGAATACGTCTCTGGATCTACCTTATAAACCGACGGTGAATAACTTTGATGAAGTTGATACGGCACTACCAAGCCCAAATCTGGACGACAATGGTACAACACGTCATAATAACGAGTCATTTGACACTGCTGCTCATTCTGGAGCCATCCAAGGCGATCTATGGGATTTTGACGTTGGAGATCTTGACGACCTTTCAAAGCTGAGCTCGCCAAACACAACGGACGCCGTTTGAGGTTGTGAGTTCGATGAGGTTATGAAATAATTTGTACATTAAGATTAGAATGGGATTTATATAGCCCGTTTAAACCAGGGTTGTAGTTGTAGTCTTGACGGCGTAGGGGAGTGGTTTTCCGGGAAGTGAATTTAAGTTCAACGACCGCAGACATCGAGACTTTTTCAGCAAGATTGCCGAACGCCAATTGCGATGTCGGAAAATCAATCTGGCGAGAGGAAAAGTCAGTCAATTGATGAGGCGGCAGCGTCACTTGACAAGGCGCTTCCAGCTGCTCCTCAGCCCGAGTCGGACGTGTCTAGTCTGCCGCGAGCATCAGGAGAGCAAGCAAAGACACCAAACGCGGATACGCCTCCCACAACACCTTCATTAAATTTATCGCCTCGCCGGCATACGGCAGCACAGAGCGAGGAGTTGGTTGGTAGTGAGCAGAGCGCGCCCGCACCCACACCCACACCCGCCAACGCACCTACCACGACTGATGCCGCGGGACGGCCGCAATCCCGACTTATTACACCACATTCGGGTACTCTCGCCAAGGCTGTCAACACGCTAGGAGGCAGCGACACGGTTGGGCTGAATCAGCCTGATCCACATGCCATCTTTCTCTCGTATTCGGTGTTTGAGTACCTACTAATGGAGATTGTCCCGCTTACCCGTCGTGTATCTGCGGAGCTCGATCCTGCAAGATTTCAGCGTCTACGTGACCTACGGTATAAGGCAATCATTGATGGCACTGACGTCGAGCTAGATGACGATGAAGATGACGACGAAGATGATTACACAACAAAATTTACACAAGACCAGCAAGTTCTTGGCGCGCTGAGCAAGCTGGCCGAGCTGTCGCTGGACGACCCGGCTGTAGCGGCATCCGTCTCAGAGGCGCGAGACGAGGCGATTGGAATCCGTGTTGAGGCACTAGGATATCGTGTTGGGCAGAGTTTAGTGGAGCGATTTGCTCGGGATCGCTCGCGACTGGTCGATACGCTTGATATCATAAAGTTTGTCTGCAAGGATCTGTGGACTACAGTGTTTAAGAAGCCGATCGATAACCTCAAGACAAATCATAGGGTAGGACACTGCTGATATCCTCACTACAATAGCTAACATATTAGGGCGTCTATGTGCTTACCGACAACAATTTCAAACTGCTTTCTCGCGTGAGCACCCCAGCTGGTGGATACGATACAATAGTCAAGTCGCAACCGGTAAGTGCCTTTTGTGAAATTAGAACTGGCTGACGTTGAATAGTTCTTGTGGTTCCCATGCGGAATTATTCGTGGCGCACTATCGAATCTCGGACTCGAAGCCGCCGTATTGGCCGAGACCAGCAATATCCCGATCGTTGCTTTTCAAATTCAGACTGTAAAGTAAACAAAAGACAAAGTGAACTATGGTTTTACTTTGAGTAGCATCAAGCTATCTATTCTTTACATAGAATTGTATTATATTGAGCAGTAAATTATAACAGGATACACGTAAAAGATTAAACGAAAAACAAAAGTGTCAACTCCTCCCCACGGCCATTAGTAGCAGATCATAGCAAACCTTTGCTTTTAAGTAGCTCTTCAGAAGCAGTGATGTATTTCGCGGCGTACTCGGTGGTAAGACCCTTGGAGGGAGAGCTTAGTTTTCCATTCTTGTCAAAGATAGCCCCGGGACGTGTGTCGAGCTCAGGTGCAACAAGCAACGGAGAAATCTTTGCGGCATACTGCTCGGGAGTAGGGGTAAACCAGCCCATAAAGGACTCGAATGCAGAGCTTAGGATTCCAGTACCGAAAAGGTTGCTGCGAATACTGGTCTTAATGAGACCCGGATTGAGTCCGTAGAAGTGGGCCTCGTACTTTGCAGTAGAGTCGTACACGAGTGCCTCGTTTCCAGCCACCGTATTCATATGAGCCTTCATCACGCCGTAGCTCTTGTCGCAATTGAGGTCATCCACAGTACCAAGTTGCCCTGATCCGGGATAAGCCATCACAAACACGCGAGGGGCGAAGTCGAATTTATTCTTTTCCGTCGAGAGCTTGGGAGCCCACTCGCGCACCATCGCCAAACGGTTCAAGAAGCTGGTCGCCATGTCGCGCTCCAGGCCTTCGGGTGTCTCCTCTCTAGATCGAGAAGCAAAAATACCAGCAGTGAAAAGTACAATATCAGTTCCTGAGACGTCGAGTTGCTCAGCGACTTTTCGCGACTCTGAGATGGTGCTGAGATCGGCCTTGACGAAGTTGATATTTTTTACATCGCTGTCACGAAAAGTTTGACCGATGACAGTAACATCAGCGCCAGCAGCAGCATAAGTTTGTGCAATCGCCCGTCCAAGTCCACCGGTGCCGCCAACGACGACCAGTTTGAGACCAGTGGCGGCCAGCGGTTTAGAAGTCCAGGAAAACGAATCTGTCATTGCTAAAAATGACGGAAAAACAGATGAAAAAGGTTCGAAGCCGATGGTTTTCGTTTAAATGTTTTCCCACGCTGACAAATGTATAGATACACCAACCGATGGAAGAAAATGGAAAGAACACGTTACGTCAGCCTCTTCTACAAGAATTCGCCCTGCTACGCTTTGTTTGAATGACTCAAAATTTAGAGTCTAGAATCCATTTCAAATTTATTTGGTTTGTGTAATTTGGACGAGACTTTTTCTTTAGTTGGGGAGCTGTTATAGATCACGTCATTGGTTTACACTGTTCGTTGTTGTCTTTTTGTAGCAGATACACCAAAGTCACAAGGTGACCACCCCAGATGCCGCGAGTCTTATACGTGCTGACCAGAGTCAGAACTCAAAAACTGTTACTTTCTATGTGACTCCTTTCCACGCTCGGCTAAACACATCTATACGGAATTTGAGACTGCAGCACCCGCTTGGGAAGCTTTGTTTGCAAGACAAACCCTGCTCTATCGAAAAACTAGTAGCAGAGCCACATTCAATTGGCTCATAACGACATAATTATCACGAGTTTTTACGTATAAGGCGTTATGATATATTCAGGTAAGGTTTCGCTATAAAGAACGGGGCGAAGCGAATCAGATCTTAAGAAAGCGCGTCTTGTTACACAAGGGAATGATTTAATTATTGGGTTACATATTATACATTCTCTGACAATAGTGTGATGAAGAAGGTATAATACAGGCTGATATCAGAACAATGAAAACGAAACTTTCTCATAAAGATGGTACTCCCTTGTGTAGGCATAAGTGTAGTCAGATTGTTTTGAATTCTTTATAGCAAATTGAATAGCCTGTTAAATCTTAGCACGCTATTGGGTACTGTCAAAGATCAAGGCCATGTCCTGAGGTTGGCAGATACTTAATTATACAATATATCACGAAAATATGTCAAAGAGAGGTACAATAATGAAGAAACTCCATCTAATTGATTTTGGAATCATGTATCAGTGCAGCTTTGAATCTCCGCTCATTTAAATAGGAATAACAAATGGAGGAAGTTTGCTTTAGCAGAGTAAAGATATACGAATTACAGAGCATTTTCGTTTTCTTGGGTTTGAGTTTCCAAGTGAATTAAGCTTTTGACGATGCAAGCGCGTTTGGAGAAGAAGCATAAAAGGGAGAACCACTCTAAGGCTAATTAAACTAGAAAAGATGATATCTAGTTAGCTAGTTGAATGGGTATTTACTTAATTCTTAGAAGTTAATGAAGCACGACTTATTTCTATCGTTTGAAATCTCTGAGGGCGGTAGCAATTTTAAGCTTTCGTGTTCCTCCCCACGCATCGAGTTAGTCCGAGTGCATCTTAGCCAATTAGTCACACAGCATGCTCATGCTTTTACATATTATAAGCGTTTAATTGGTTCGCCGCCTTTGAGTTTGTACACCGCCTGGGTTGACTAGGCTCATCGAGCCTCTACAGTGAGATGCAATTATTATTATTTACCGGTGTCTTCAAACTAATAAATAAATGAATTAAATTTATCAGAAAGAAATAGAGATATTTCATTGTCTCTATTTTGGGGGTCAAACGGAAACATTTGGCAGAGTATCGAGAAAAATACAGCTTGAGTATATAAACTATGATATTTTTTTTTTAACATTACCCTTGGAACAATGCGTTTTGCTTACATTTTTTTGTGGATCTCGGCTGTTTCTGGGCTTAATTGCTCTATCAACGACAGTGGATTCTATGACTGTTTTGATAAAAATGATACGACGCACATCCCCGGTACTGTTCCCCGTAACCGATTCGAGCCGTTGCAGCTGAGACTGGCATACAATGGACCATATGGAATGACTGTATCGTGGAATACGTACAACCGGCTTCCATTGCCTGTGGTTTACTTTGGCGAAGACGTCGATGCACTTGATCGCTACTCTCTGGGATCTACAAACACGTACCAGTCTTCCACTACATGGAACAATCATGTCAGAATTGGTGGTTTGAAACCAAACACTCGGTACTACTACCAGGTTCCGTTCCTGTTGACTTACGGCAACGCTTCGAACTACTACTTTACCACTTCTCGACTTGCAGGTGACAACAATTCCTTTACAATGGCTTATATTGCTGATCTCGGTACAATGGGACCGCTCGGTCTCAACGTGTTCAACTCGAAGGAGTACGCACTCAAGCGCAACCAGACCAATTCAATGCAATCACTTCTTGAACACATTGATGAATACGATTTTTTGCTTCACGGTGGTGACCTCGCCTACGCTGACGATTGGCTGCGCATGGAAGCTGAAAACTTCTTGCCGTGGACCGGCTTCGCTAATGGCTCGAAGGTCTACGAGGCCGTGCTCAACGGATTTTATGAAGAAATGGAACCTATCACACGCTTCAAAACCTACATGGTTGTTCCGGGAAATCATGAGAGTAACTGTGTGAACGGGGCGTACACGGTTAACGGCCGCAACGTTACTTTCGACGCACAGATGTGCCCCATAGGACAACAGAACTTCACCGGCTTTGAACACCACTTTCGCATGCCAAGCGACCAGAGCGGAGGTGTGGGCAATATGTGGTACTCCTACGACTATGGACTTGTACACTTTGTTGTGTTCAATACCGAAACCGACTTTGGTGCAAACAAGACTGCCCCGGACAATCCGCCAGGCGACGAGGACAGCGGTAATTTTGGTGTACCCAACGAGCAAATACAGTGGCTCAAGCGGGATCTCGCACTCGTAAACCGCGAAGTTACTCCCTGGGTGATTGTGGCTGGCCATAGACCTTGGTACGTCTGCCAGGGACCGTACATCTGCACATCATGCCAAGAGGCATTCGAGGACATCTTCTACCAGCACAGCGTCGATGTCGTTCTCCAGGGCCATGTCCACCTCTACCAGCGCAACGAGCCTGCATATCGCAACCAGAGCGATCCCGCAGGTCTCAACGATCCGCGTTTCCCACTTTACGTGATCAACGGGGCGGGCGGACACTACCACGGCCTAGACGAGATCATATACCCCGTCTACCCGAACTTCACGGTCACTCTCTTCAACAACACCTATGGCTGGTCCAAGCTAACCTTCCACAACGCCTCACATTTAACACACCAGTTCATCGTCTCTGGGAACGACAGCGTGCTCGACGAGTTTACGCTCTTCAAGAACCGCACCTCAACGGCTCTTCCTGTAGTCCCATACTAGAAAACATTAAAAAACAAAGGCGACGACGACGACGACCGTGCCGTGCCTCTCCCCCAGTTTTGGCTTCTTCCGTAGCTGCGTAGTTTTGGCCGGGTGTTGTCGGGATTGGCAGGAATCGGGTGAACCCGTATCCCGAGTGCACCCGGGCGGAGCCATTTCGTCCTGCCAAAAACGTTGAAACCGAGGGCGGGGCTAAGCTTTCTGGACTTGTGACAAAGAGCAGCGCTGTGGAAGCAGGTTAAACTGTATGGAGCTACTTAGGCCACGCTGTGGGCATGCTGTGGGCAACTTCTGGCAAGACCAGCTTTGGCCGCCGCTGAGAACCCCACCCAGTTTTTTGCTCGAGCTCTGCCTCGGACAGCTGCGTTGCCAGGCGCCCTGATGAGCTTCCATGCCGCCGCCCGCCGCCCGCCGCTACCCCAGAAAGTTTGTTAACCTCGACACGGAAGGCCTCGAAACGGAGAGCGGGTGCTACGCCTACATGCCAGCAATCAAGACATTGTACCCTACTGCGGGGGTTTCCCAAATGGTCATTTACCAAAAAAAAAAGAAAAACATACAACGTAGCCTTTAAAGCAATTCACATATCTATGCCTAGTACACTCGTTTAGAGCTTGCTGCCGGTAATAAACTCGGAGCCCTTGGAAATATTACCCTGGAGGCCCTTGATGGCGACGGCGAGAAGTTCCTTTTCGTGGTCGGAGATAGTATCGAGAACATTGTCAACCTTGAGGACACCATTGGGTCCGAGTTCGACCGGAAGAGCAAAGTAATCGACGCCTAGTTTGGCCGCAATCTCCTTTCCGCCAGGAACGCCAGGAAGGTACACATAACTGTTTTCGACAATGCCCTTCTCGCCGGCAGCAGCTTTGAGGACGGCGACAGCAAAGAGGTAACCAGCATAGGCCATCGAGAGTGTAGCCGATCCCAAACCATCCTTTGCCTTGACAACTTCGTCTCCGCCAAACTGGATGCGGTGAATGAGAGCGTCTGCCTCAGCGGCGGGCACGGTGGCGCTAGCCTTGCTAAGGAGGGGCACAATTGTCTCACCCGAGTGACCACCGACGACAGGAATAGAGACAAGCTCGGGCTTGGTGCCGGCTGCACCCGCAATGAAGGTCTTTGCTCGGACAGTGTCAAGGGTGGTGACACCAAAGACCTTGGCCGGGTCAAAGACACCGTGCTTTTTGAGTACCTCCACAGCGATAGGAACCGTAGAATTGACGGGATTTGAAATAATAAGCACAAAAGCCTTGGGAGCGTACTTAGCCACTCCTTCAATCAAATCGCGCACGATGCCGGCATTGATTTTGAACAAGTCGTCGCGTGTCATACCAGGCTTGCGGGGAACGCCAGCTGGAATGACAACGATGCCAGCACCTTCAAGAGCACCCTTGAGCCCATCGTCCTTGGGGAGGTAGCCCTTGACGGCACCTGCGGTCGAGACGTGGCTGAGGTCTGCAGCAACACCAGGCGAGTTGACAACGTCATACAGCGCCAGCTCGCTCACAAGTGGACTTGTCTTGAGTAATAATGACAATGGCTGACCGATTCCGCCAGCAGCTCCTGCAACAACAGCCTTAACCATCTTTGTTTTGTTCTTATATTTCTCTGCGTAGAGTGGGCAAACAAGAAGGCACAAAGAAAAATGTGGGGGCATCTGTTGTCCGGGCACGTGATTTACACGTGACTTTTTTCGGCCAATAGTACTCCACGTGATGAAAATATGAGAGATAGCATCTATAGAACTACATTATACAGAAATAAATTAGTAGTATTGTGTATAAATAAAGTAATAATTATACATAGAATACACCCAAAGTTATTCCTATCTTCAGAGTACAGTATTACTGCCACCATCCAGCTCGATCGATACTGCGATCTACGATTACAAGTCCTATATAAGGACTCACTAAGTCTCATATACTCTAACAGTCTCAGACATGAATTATTAGTCTGCACGTAGCTACCAAACAAGTCTGGAAGCCCTAGGATTTGCAGAATTCAAGATATAGTCATCACCGACCGTTCCCCTCCAATCTACACAAACAAACTCGAAAAGGATTGCGCCTTGGTTATAATGTTACATACAAAAAAACAAACCCATTGAATAAGCGTATCACAGTCGAAAAAGAAAAGCCATACTCTATCAACCAGGACATGTCCAAGATCGTTTTTTTTTTCGTTCTTGTCGTTAAACGGACCGTAGTCCCACAACACCTCGCTCGCCGTTTTTTAAGTCGATGCCATTAATCCCTGTAAACAAAATCGTGTCAATTGTTAATCAATTTACAATCGAGCGGCCCGTCGGGAGACATTCTTGGAAGCCTTAACGGGCTTGCCAGACTTAAGAAGCTTCTGAGCCTTGATGACGGCAAGAGCGGCCAAGTCCTCTCGGTAGAGAGCGCTGGCCTCCTTGACGGCCTCGATAACCTTCTTGGAGGGGGTGTTGGCCTTGAAAGCCTTGGAGACACCGGCCTTGGAGACGATGACCTTGGATCGGGGACCAGCCTTGACGGTGACGGCCTTGGAGTTGGCGACACCCGAGAACTTGTAAGAGTGCTTCTGGGCGACGTTGGCGGCCTCGGACGAGAGCTGGATACCGCCGTAGGTCTTTCGCTTGACCAAAAAGGACGACTGAGGTCGGATAACTTCCCAGATAAGATCGCTAAAAACGGTCAGTACTACTCCGCGAAGCTTTTCGCAGATAACTCACTTGGAAACGTTGCTGCTCATTGCTGCTGTCTGAAGGATGAAGCTGGCGTTTGGCGGTGCTGTTGCGAGTGCGTCGCAGTTGCGCAACATCAGAGACCAGTCACATTGTCACGTGGAAAGGTCAAACACTTGCAATTAATTGTATGCGTGGGCTTGTTGCTATGGTCAACTAGAAAGGGGAAATTAGAAAGGGAAATTAGAGAGGAAAATTAGAGAGGAAAATTAGAAAGGGAAAGCCAGTGGGTTGACCACTTCATCCCCAGCGATGAGATACAAAAAAGACTCGATGTATTGCTTTGTCTGGTAGATATTGAGAGAGTCATCATGAAGTAGGGATGAGTTGGGATATTCCTATTTTCTATTGCTGCCTCTTGTCTTGGCTATTCTTCTCAAAAGAAGCTGTATCAATGTTTGAATAGGCTATATTTCTACTGTAACTAACACCAGCACCCCATTACAGTCATAGTAAAATTTTCGGGCAAGTTGTGGGACTCAATGAGCACACAGACCGTTTCATATCCACGTCCCTGTCTCTGCTGGCCATCCGCCGAAGAAGCTGAAATCCGCGCTACCCTCTCAATGCAAAACCCTTCATAATTATTTGTTTCCAAGTTGTTATCTGAAAAAGTATTTACCAGTAGTTAGGACCGCCAGTCCAGTCTCTGCGACCGTTGCCTGATTCCTCCCAACGACTCCCACTCCGCAACACCCAGCCAGAAACAACAATGGGATCGTACGGGCAGTTTGCCCTCTACATGTTTTCGGTTTGGCTCTTGCTTGCAATTGCAATATTTTTCGCGATCCGCTCGCGAAGACGTACGTTTTAGGACTTCCCGCTACAAGGGGCCGCGCCTTACTAACCACAACCTAGTTCGCCAACAACCTGATTTCGAATCCCGACCACTATGGAGTCTGTGGATGCCGTCACGGGTACAGCGCAGCGAGCAGCGGCCCGACCTTCGGCGCGAGCAGCGATCGTCGTCGGCGCACACGTCACCATCCTTCCAGAACGACATTGAGCTCGGTCTGTCGTCCGACACATTCAACCTACACGATAATGTCGATGCAGGCGACGGCCGTGCGGGCCTGCAGGACTCAGCTCGCGCAACCCTGCTCGGCTGGATGGAGCGTGCGCAGATCGGCTTCGACCAGGCCCGACACAAGCTCGTTGGCCAACAATTTGAAGAAAATGACATTGCTGCCGACGGAAGGCCGCGAGACCCCAAGGCTGTCTTCTTCAGCTGAGTTCCGGAGAGCTCAACCAGGCCGCATCGGCATTGCGCGCGCGCGTGTTTGCATCACAGGACATTACGAAATTCTGGTAGTAAGAGATAAAGTAAATGAAATATATAGGCGTTTTGGGTTCTTCATATTGGTACACGTACGACAAAACGCCTAAGCTAAACAAAACACGCGGTATGGTCCAGACCATCACCTCTAATACTGGTAAAAAAACTAACAAAACGCCATCGTGACAGAGTAAATATTCGAAACACTCAAGGCGCGACCCCACAAATAAGTACTCTGTGTGAGTGTCCTCCAAACCGCATATGCATAAAAGGACAAGGGATATAAAAAACAACAAAAACAGAAATAATCTTGTAAGCATCTTAATCATGTTAGAGTGACCTTGTAAATTAGTAAAAGTACTCACCATTAAAAACACAACACGTATATAAAAAAATAGACCAGCCAAACACTATACGGGTATGCTTTTGCTTTGCGGATGGATATTCAGGGGAAGCGTGGTATCAACCATGCTGGAAATGCTGGAGGTACTTGGAGTAGAATTGATGTTTAGCAGACGTGTCTGGCGCTCAAGCATCCCTTCCAATTCCGACACACCGAGACCCATCGCACCGTCGGACGGTGCAACCGAGTCATCGCCACTGGAGAAACTATCAGCGGGAACAGACTCGTCACTTGCTCGGCGCAAGTCGGTGTCCTTGTTTTCAAACCCATCTTCGTTACCAACTTCATCATATTCAGTCACAACCGCCATTGGGGGATTGGGGAGAGTTTCGGGGTAGACAGAAGGTTCAACGGTTCCATAGAGTCGGTCGTTTAATCGCACATACGCCTTTTCCCACTCTCCAATCATAATATCATGCGCCTCAGAGGCCTTACTGACATCTATGGAACGGGTGTGCCGATGTCCTTTACCACCATTTTTCGACTTTTCATTCTTCTGATCATTGGCAAGACGTTGGCACTTGGCCTTCAGTTCAAACAATTGACGGTCGCGGTCAATCTCGGGAAAGGAAAGATATTGGATGCTCCTGTTCTTGGTCTCCAACGAAGCCAGGATCGACAAAAAGGACTGCAATCCAAAGTGGTTATCATCAAGCCATAGATTTTTTAACTTCCGGTTCTTCGATAGCAGTTCAGCCAGCGCAGTCGCCCCCTCAACACCAAGCCTGTTTCCTCCAATGCGAAGCGTTTCCAGAGTGTGATTAAAATTGAGCTGTGCAAGCGAACTCTTTATACCTTGACCCAAGCAAGCGGCCTGCAGCTTGCTAATTTCACCCATCAGATTCAAGTCAACCAACGTATTGTTTTGTTCAAAAACATCACCAAGAGCTTTGCAAACGTCAACCGACGCATCATCTGGAAGTAAAGGATACGACAAATCAAGATGAGTCAAGACTGAATCCACAGCCAGCAGCTTGAGCAAGCGCATCAAATACCTTTCGGATTTGAATTCACATTTGGAAAGCGAAATCTTGTGGATCATGTGCTGTGCCTGAAATGCATCTAAAAAGTCTGAAAAGTCATTACTGATCGAATTGCCTCCAACAGCCAGGTAAAAATCAGGCGAGCAGTAAGGATTTTTTCCAATTGCATTCATAATCAATCCAATCTGCCGACCAGAAAGACGACAGCCCTGAACGGAAAGATACTGCAAAGAGCCAGCAGCAGGGTCGGCCAAATAAGTACAAAGTGCAACCAACGACGCTTCAGACAAGCCCACTTGATCTAGAACCAGCTCGTTCAACGAGCTAAAACCTTTTAGGGTATCAATGTTTAGTAGGGCTGCGCTCTCCGAGGTTCGCACGGCCTGCATGCGAAGAACACGGAGATTAGGCATAAACGACAGCGAGTCGTTAATTATTTGAACCGATATCCGTGCAGGATTTTCAGAAATATCCAAAACCTCCATAGTAGAACCCTGCTTTTCCAAGGAAAGTAACAAACTGGCAAGTTCATGTTCATGCAAGCAGCAGTTTGCAACCTCCAAACCTTCAAGGTTGGAATCACGAGCCGCGAGCCCTTCATTCAAATACTCGCAATCATAGCCTGTCAAGCTAATTCCGGAAAAGTTGAATGAGCACAAGGAAGTCTGTTTGCGACCACACAAGGGCAACAACGCCTCAATTATTTCGCATCCCTCCATTAAATCAGAGTCAGGAGTTTCGCCTAGATTTGGCGAAGCCGGTGGAGGGTTGCTCAATGTACCTGAAAAGTCGAGTCGTTTAAGTTGTGGATTTCCCATTGCGAGCGCTCGAAGCTCACTCTTAAAGACCGTTTTCATTGATCCGTCACGCGAGACATTTGAACGATAGGCAGGACCGTAGTTACCAGTCTCAATATAGTCGCGCTCGTTACCACTATACTGATCTACAAGCACGCGAAGAGCATGTAGAGAAATGTTTGCAAAAGAAATGACGCTAAACATATCGTTCCAGCGAAGCGATCTAAGCACCACTAAAAGCTCGAGCATTGAATAAACGGGACGGGTCTTAGGTGCCATCAAATAGAAAACCAGTAGCCCATTGGAATCATAATCTAATGCATAGCAGATATTAGAAGCATTTACGCCGTATGCGGTGCAGTAGGCCGACAGTGTCCTTTCAAACCCACGATTTTCAGGAGTCTCCAACTCTTCTACATGCTTGAGAGGCTTGTCAAACAAATAGCTAGGCAATTCCAGGGCAATCGGGGAGTATCGCCAACAAGGTCGAAGGAAGTGAGCTGAGCAGCGAAGACCACTAACCAAGTCAGCAGCCCCAAACGACGACAAATAAAGAACAGCTGGAGGTTGACAAGGCACACGGAAATAGAGAGCAATTGCAGAGTTTGTCGTTGTGAAGGAGATTCTCGACAGAGACAAAATTCCAAACGAGGCAACAGTCGCGGGTCCAACCATCGAGCTGGGATTAGAGGAAACGCTGAAGACATGAATCGAGTGATAACCGATAGCGACATAACAAAAGACAGACTGTAATTTGGAAATATCTTCCGCGTGGTAGCGTATTCGACTTGGAAAGTATACTGCTCTGTACAATCCAAAAGTTGGCATGTACAGGTCGTTCTCCTGCTGCAGAGTAGAGAGAACGTTGCTGTAGGTTTTGCGGTCGAAGTCAACGCAAATATTGGACTTAGACTTGCGGCAGACATTGTACAATGTATATTGCCACATGTTTGTCTCTGACTTTGACAAAAGAGTCAAGATGATGGGTGCCGCCAGCGTCCCGTCAACATGGGCCAATTGAATTTCAATGTGAAGCGGACTGACATCGATGACTGAAACAATATCACCAACCTCGCAAACAACTTTATAATCTTGCTCATTTGCGCCAAGCTTTTTGGTGTCTGATGACTCGGTTCCGGTACTGTTGCCTAGCGTGGCATCTGGAAAGCGCGCCTGGGCGCGTGAGCGGTTCCGGAATCGAAGGAGTTGTGTATCAGTCAGCACCAAGTAGTCTAGACGCTTACCGCGTAGCAGGCCAACGCTAGAGACGACTGAACCCGAAAATAATACATTTGCGTTGATCGGTTCAACGCTAAAACGAGAATCCAACCCCAACACCGGCGAGGAATCGGTGTTGGGGCCGCCTGCATCAATCTTTGTGAGACCCTGAAGAGACAGACTTGAAAAGTAGCTGGAAGAACGTCTTGATCGGACTCGCGGAGTAAATGAGTTGGCGCCTATATCTGGTGACGAGACCGGGGAGCCATCACCACTAGCTCGACTATCCATCGAGAGAGTAGTAGAAGACTTGCGACGATGGTAGTTAAATTTCGAACTGTCTAATACTGGATTACCATTCAAGTTTGGTGGCGCGGTTGAAGGTGTAGTAGCACTGGCTGTCGTAGTGGAATGAGATGAAAAAGAAAGAGATTTTAGAGAAATAAACGATTTCGCACGATTTCCAATTGCATTGGAAACCGGTCCAGCTGACTGTGGCCGATTCGAAGTAGAAGCAACGGGATGTGATGTGTCTACTCGTAGACTTTTGGGCCCCATGCCTTCGATCGCGACACTACTGCGAACAGCGGGCGAGTTGGTTTGCATCATTGTGCTGTTAGAAGAGCAGGAAACTGCTTCAGCATCGTGGTAAAGTGTAGCTGTAGATGAGGCACGGGAGTGACCACGTCCACCTGACGGGGACTTTGCCGTTTTCAAGTCTGGTAAACGGGCAGGTGCTGAAACGCGCTCGCACGCTGCGGATTCACCGGGTGCAGCAAAAGCCGGCGAATTCGCATTGCGCAATCCAGTGGACTTTACTGGAGTCGATATAGACGAGGCTTGAGCGGTATTTCCGGATGGGGTTTTGTGTGATCGAAGGCTCGATATTGAGGCCTTCTTTGAGATAAACAGTGACGGCAAAAGACGAGAGCGCCGATTGGGAGATTTATCTCTAGCCATTATCTAGAACCCCCTTCCAAGCAGTCCTAATCTGGGCAGAAACAAACCCAGTCTATAAATAATTGCCCAGGACCTATAAAAACAAAACCAACGTCAGCCCAAACACCACCAGGCAAACGTGCTAAAAAATCAAAAGAAAACTCACCCAAAAGCAAAAGCAAAAGCAAAAAAAAATTCAACTCAAAGAAAGAAAAAAAATTGCTGCAAAAAACTTTAAAAGAAAAGAAAATGCAAACGCCTGAAAATCCTCAAAAAAACACCGGCGCCGCTTCGCTTAGCCAGCAAAGGTGAAACGTTTTTGATTTTTCTTTTCCCTTCAAAGCGAAAACACAAGAATCTTTTCCTCTATTTTTAAGAAAAAAAGCAACGTCGATTTTGTATTTCAAGACGATTCGTATTGTTTGGTGGTTTGTTTTGTGTGGGTTCGGTCTACACTTCAATACATCGGTTTAATATCAATTCTTTTATTCAAAATGACCAAACCAAAATATGCGTTCTTCTTCCCTTTCTCTTCAATGGCAAGTGCAAGAAAAATAAACACAAATAAAACAAATCAAACCAAATCTGCACCTGCAGATCCCCCTATCCTATAATTCCAACTTTTAAAAATGAACTCAAAGTAATGTGGCAGACAAACAAACGCCGATAGATCACATACAAAAGTATCACAAGACACCAACAGTCAAAGACGGTCTTGTTATCGGTATCTTGCAAGCACGGAGTAAAAGGATCAGCGCTCTTCTAAAATGACACTTCTAGAATGACAAAGAGTAATAAAACCAAGAAACTACCCTTTGAACATCATCAAAACTCTTATAACAGTCTCTGCCCCCCCTTTTTTTTCTTTAGTAAACCAATCCCTCTATACGGTATGGCGGTAGTCAAAAAAAGAACTAACCCCTTTACAAGTCATCCTGAATTGCATCAAGACTGACAACCTGGCCAGGCTTGAAAGGAGGAAGACCAAGGTAAGGGCAGCCATCGCATCGGAAAGCGTCACCAAGAGCACAGCTTCCACAGCTTCCAACCTTGCCTGCGACGGTGAAATCAATCTCAGTCAAGTCTGCAGTCGATAGCTGGACAACCTCGCCCTGTTTGGCTGCTTCTGCACGCCCAGACAATACCTTGTCCTGTGATTCGCGAGCCTGAGCTTCTTCGGCCTCTTCAATCTCGCGGAGACCACAGGTACAGTCCTTGCAGGCCTTACGCCGCCGTTTACCGGGACCAGGGTCGCATTTGGGAGGCAATTTAAAAGGAGCAGAAATGTCAGAGACCAGGGTGTTTTCATCAATGATCTCGATGTAGTCGTCGTCCGAGTCCGAGTCGTTGAAAAAGTCCGCCTTGTCCGAGACATTCACAGGTATGTTTGACTGTGGAGCAGGTGTAGGAGCTACGGCACGCGTAAACTTTGCAATCTTTGTCGGTCCAGCCTTTGGTTTGCGCAGTCCCAGGCTTACTGTCGTCGGTGCGCTGTCGGCTCCGATTTCGGGTTTGAGCCATGATCCGTCCGCGTCGACAGTAAAGCCGGCACGTAAAGCATCGATGGCCTGCTGTGTAAATGCAACTTGACCCTGGACCTTTCCGCCCGGTACAAGCGCGTTGAGTAACTGTGGCAAAATGGCTGCTGGAAGAAGGACCTGAGTCAAATCCTTGGGAGCAAGCACAACAACAGATGAGTAGTGATGAGCTTGAAGCGGTTTAGCCTGACCAGCGGCCAGTCGGTCAATCATCTGGTGTGAAAAGGAAACGGTCTGACCGCACTCTCGCTCTGCATCGGCAGTAGCGATGGCGAGCCTGGCCTCCAAAGCAGCAGGATCAGCAGCGAGAGCAGGATGCAAAAGAGCAAGGATAGCAGGAGTCGAGTCTATAAACATCGGCGACATCTGTACTAAAGATTCCAGCTGTGTTTGTTGCTGGTTAAGTGGGCTTGGGTGAAAATTTGAAGGGGCTGACTAATTTTCACTCATCGCTAAGCTGAGCCAATGAAGAAGCACCCAAAAACAAGCAACAACAGCGAAAAAAGTCGCTTAAACTGCGGTGAAATTAAAGTGGATTGATGGTGTTTTTATCTTCTTCTTTTTCTCGAAGACAGCTTTGCTGTGAGCAGCGGGGGTTTTTGAGTGGAGTGGGCGTTTGGCCTATCGAAGAAGATGACTTTTCCATTTGATAACTATAATCTCGAAAAATGTATTCAAAAGTATTATACAAAGATAGTGATATATGTACTTTACTGGGATTATTGAGGTTTCTGGACAAGCTTGCACCCCTGCACCAGATAAGGTTGACTTGCAATAATCACGACCGCTTGAATAACTACACAAGATGATATCTCATAAATAAGCTAATTTGGTATTTGATCCCTTCAGCTAAAAGTTTAACGAAAAGTGCATTGCCAGCCTCACCAAACTCCCAACCATGTCCCAACCATCGGATACTCATCTAACGTACAAATAACTGCAATCTAACACGCAAAAAGCTTTCTAAATTAGTCTGCTTTGAATTCTGGTGATGGTCAACTAGACATCCACTTCTCACTTGAGCATCGACTCGATCTTGGTCAACAAACTCATAAACTTGGTATATTGCTCTGTGGCCGCTCTATCACACGATTCACGATAGGATAAACTCAAGTTTGAGACAGTTTCTTGCAGTGTGCGTTGCTTTTCCACTGTTAGGGTATATTCTTGCGACATTTGGGCAATCAGCTTACTTCTGCGAGCAATCAAGGCAACAATCTCTGCGTGAAGTGATACCAATTGGCCATCACTAGCCTGTGAATATATTGATATTGCTTCGGTATGTTCAAATAAGTTCAACGGAGGTATTTTCCGAGTCTCTTTGATGGGCTTGGGCAGTTTGAGCTCGGAAACACGGCTAAGTCGAGTGGAGGTAATGGCTTTTTCAGTGCATAAAGCAAGACGATCGCAGCTTTTCTTAGCCCTTGCTGCAGCTTTTTTCAGTTCCCGGCTTTGTTTGCTCATCTTTGAGTTGGGCTTTGACTCAAAAGTGAGATCTGACTTTGCGGCGTTGTCTGACGTCAGTTAGCCTCACACACCAACAATATCTGATCACAATTTTGGGGGCGAGCACGGGGTTTTTTTTGACCTATAAAAGGGGAGATACTCCTCGAATTAACTTTTATCCTTCCACACTCTCATCATGTCTGTCCACTACTTGCCTCCCGTTAAGCCTAGGTGTGTATCCATCCACGTGTCTTGACAAGAAAGATAATACTGACATATCCCAGCGCAATTGCTATTGGAACTGTCTTCACCCACGGCTCCGCCCTCCTTGTTGGCGGTCCCTTGTTTGGCGAAGCCTACAAGCGAGCCCAGGCTTCCAGCACTCCCGAGGAGTTTGTCAAGTCCCGTGAGGCTGCCTCTGCTGCCTCCTACTGGGGATCCTCTTTGGTCTCGTCCGGTGTCCAGACCTACGCTGTTGCTGCGTTGATCAACCTTACCGGTACCGTGACATACAAAGCTTCCGCCTACTTGGGTGGCCTCATCTTTACCGCCACTACCTTGCCTACCGTGATCAATGGCTTACTTATTGAGAACCGACCAATTGAATACATTCTCATCAAGTCTTTGAGCAATTTGCTCGAGACTGTTGGCCTTTCACTGACTCTTACATGGTGGGGCACTCGCGCTGATCCTATCAAGTTCCAGCTGCCTTGAATTAACTAGGTTCTGTAATTAAATTTTGACATAATATACGTGAAAGCGTGCCAGTTATGAGAAAAAACAATGACTGTAGACGTAGCAGACGAGTTAGCGCATGACCCAACAGAGTACGCTCAGTCCCGTGTCCGCTACAATTTCCCTATTCTGATTGTACCATTCCGGAATAATCTCGGACAGGACGGAGACACCCGAGTTTGCACCTACGTAATTGCCCTTCCCCATTCGTCCTTCAAAGAGACAACACACGCATCACGGGAAACGTGGACTTCAAAGGGATTCATAGTCTCTGCAACAACGCAGCAGCAATCTTCTTTTAATCAAGAGTGAGTAGCTAGCCTTTTTTTCGTAATCAAACCCGGCACTTTTCATGGTTGTCAGTGTTTGTTTACCCAAGGATTAGATCATATCGGCTATAGTGAGCGCCTCTGGGGAAAGCGGGAAATATTCTTGCATTCTCTTTGGCTTAGTGGGGAAACATCGTACTTCCGTCATAATAATCTTCTACAAACAGATCCAGTGACTAGTAAAATAAACTCCTAATATTATACAACCCATTCCACTCTTTTCCTTACGCCGCTGGAGGCGCGTTTTGCTGTTTGATAACTTTGATGTCTGTTTCTAGCTTGTCTGCCTGCTTTTTGGCCTCGAGTAAAAGGGACATCGCCTGCATCAAGATGTCATACTTTGCACAAACGGCGGCTGACGGCATGACTGGGATCTTGGGGAGACCCAGCTCGGCAAGAACAGAGACAGCCTTGACTTGGAATGTCGGCTTTAACGTAGCAATCTTGGTCGATCGAATGTAGACACCAGGGGAAATCTTGTCGCGCCATTGTAAACCATACGCAGCTTCTTCGCGTACTCTGATTTTTTTGCTGACAACAGCAGCAGACTGTGCCATGATGGCGGCCTTCTTGTTGGCAGCAATGGCAGCAGCATTGGCGGCAGGGCCAGCAGATCCCGCGGGATTACTGCGGTCGCCTTCGGAAAAGGTGATGGGACTCGGTGAACCCTCGCCAATGATGGCCGCATTTCGTCGCTTGCGATTCTTATCAGCCATAAGCATGCTGCTAGTGAATGCAGCCAGACCTTGCGAGGTCTGGTATTGAGTAATGGAGCCGGTCAAGGCAGGCGTATCCAAAAGCTTCAACAATTCCTCGCGTTCGGCTTGCATCTTTTTGGCGTTCGCTTTGAGCTTGCGCGATTCTGCAATTAGTACTTCTTCTTCGTGAATCTCAGCCGGCGTTCGTTTGAATAGTTGTTCGAGATAGCGCTTGCGCTTGACTTCGTTTTCCTTGGAGAAATCTATGCTGTCGTAGTATGCCTTTTCTGCTTCTGACCACGTTTGGCCAGTCAGGTCCCTTCGAATCTCCATCAGCTTACGCACACCTTTGTAGTAACGTTCACGCAAATCGTCAATGGTACGTGTCGGAGCAACTTCGACCACCGGCTTCTCTTCTGCGTCTTCCGTCTTTTCGCTTTGGAGAACTTCCGCTGGCTCGTATTCGAATCTGTCGTTGATGACTACCCAGCGTAAATCGTACTCCCGACACAGGTCGAAGAGATATTTAGTCTCTTCAAATGTCCAAGTGTCTAGCTGCATGCCGAGCTCGTATTCCTCCTTGCTGAAATCAAAAACGTCAACCTTGGTATTGTATTTTGAGAAGGGATATTCGTCTGCTTGAGATATCGATGGCTCTGTGGTTTCAGGTGCACTTGTCGCGATTGGTTCTGTCTCGGCTGTGACAGGTGCGGAATCGGTGGCTTGCTCTGAGGTCGTTTCGTCCTTCATTTCTACATCCTCATCCTCAGCTGCGGCCGCTGTCGTGTCTATATCTTCATCCTCCGCAATGGGGTTGCCGACAGGCAGCACTGAGGGATAGGGGGCTGTATCCTTGACTCCTCGAACCCAGTGGGAGAATTTGGTGTCGTCTTTACGATCTGGAATAGAAAAAGAGGTCCATCCCCAAGGAGCCGGTTTCTGAAGCCAATTTGGCCGCTCTTTGAATTTGGTCTCCATTATATCGACGGGAGGCGTATTATCGCCCAAGAGGGCGTACAATTCTCTTCTCATACCATCTAGAACCACAATCAGAAATTAAGATCCCTCTTTTGCTTTCGTTAAAATGCTAGAAACTTACCGACTTTTTTGCCTTCTACCTTTGCCTTCTTGGGCGCGGGCCGGGACTGCGTTTTCGGCGCGTCCCGAGGCAAGTTGAACATCTCACGGACATCAGCAGACGACATCTTCTATCTTCTCTGCGACGCTGCTTAAAGGTTTGATGCGCCTTTTCAAAGTCGACGTCTGTTGCCACGAAAATTTAAAGAGACCGCGTGGGGTAAGCGTCGCGTTTTGGTGTAAACAATAAAATCAGCGAGAACCTGTCGACAAACGGCAACGGCAGACGTTGAGAGTGGGTTGTGCCTATACTAGTTAAGGGATATATTGTTTAGAGAAATGTCGCAGCCGTTTTCAAATCAATCGAGTGGACAGACTGGGAGTATACCGCTGTCGGGTGCTTCCAGTGTCCACGCTCCCGACTTTGGCTTTGCCAGTCTCAAGTCTCAGATGGACGAATTTACACGAAACTTTGACAAATATATTGATGCCGAGCGAAGGCGGATTCTAGAACAACGGACTGAGTTTAATCAAAAGGAGGCCGAAGATCGAGAAACAGCCAAGGCACTACAGCAACAGATTGATGAAGAGAAGCAGCGGCAAATGGATATAGCTGCTCAGAGTATACGCCAGCAGCAGGAAATTGCTCAGTCAGAGTCGAATATCGAAAAATATACACTGAATCAGCTTGAGATGGATCAAGTTCGAAAGAGACTACTCGAGCAGGTGGATGGCTTGCGAGAATCTATCAACCGAAAGCGACAAGGTATGTTTTTTTGTTGAATTTGTTTATAGCTTGGATCAATCCTGACCTTCCCTAGCTCTTGCCGAAGAGCGGCATCAACTTCAGCAGCAACAATCGCAAAATCAGCCGGAACTGGAATACTGGCGCGAGCTACTCGGCCTCAGTATTCGGGGTGCAGGGCAGCCGGATCTACTCAGATTTGTGTTTACCAATATCGATGCCAATAACTGGAAACGGGAGTTTTTCTTTGAAGTCAATCTTGCTAGCCGGGAATATGAAGGTTAGTCATGCGTATACGACGATGACAAATACTGATATAATTTAGTGACCAAATGTGAGCCCTCACTAGATGATCACAAACTGGAGTCGATAGTGGAACAGCTTAACGAGACGCGGGAGTTCCATGTGTTTCTACTACGCATGCGAACCAGCTTCCGGGAGCTTGCTGCGTCTGGATAAACCGAAGTACAAATGATTAAAACCTTTTGCTTCTAGTTAAGCTACTATGGAGTCGAGGGATGGGATTGGAACGTTTTTTTTTGGCTTTTGGCTTTTGGCTTTTGCTTTGCTTTTGAGGGGATCTGGACGGGCTCTGTAAACGTGGAACACGGCTGTATACTAATATATATGTTTAAACAATATGTACCAACCGAAAAGACAACAGCCGTAGTACCATTAACCAAGGTATTTACGTCCCCAATTACACTGGCACACACCATCTCCAAGCCTTGTAGATGCGGCTTAAACCGAAAGAAACTGCGGCTCAAACGGGGGGAAAAGACAGCAAATCCGCCACCACTTCCTGTGCCACCCGTGCCACCCGCGCCACCAGCCAGCCTCAGCCTCAGCCAAAAGAGCGAAGCGGTTTTGACGAGGAAGCAAAACCACAACCGCGACTTTTTCTTTTCCCTTTTTTTTGCCCCAGCCACAAAATCCCCCAAAAGTTTGACAGCGACGTGAGCTGCTGCCAGTGAAGAGAAAGGATTTCTTGCATTTAGTTGATTGGATTCTTCAGTTCCGCCCGCCTGAGCTTTCGATTGTTTTTTTTTTATTTGGGAAGTCCGGCAAAGTAAACCGAAGAAAAGGGGAAAAAGAAAACAACTTCTCTTCTCGGCCACAAACGACTGTAATATATAAATAATGGCGTCTGTGCACCAGAAACTCCAAGCTGCCAATGAACAGGTTTGGATGAATATCGGTAAGTTGGTCTACTCATTGGTTCCTCCGCTCTCGCAAACCCCTCCCACCTCAACGCCTTGCTTAATCCGTCTTTTTTTTTGGGGAGGTATTTCTCCTATTCTCAAATATTCTACAAAATCAACATGGATTGATATTATTACGCTGTTATGTTCCTGACACGAGCGATGGATTAAGATAGTGCACGCCTTTGGAGGGGTACAGGGCTCCCCAAAGTCTGGTAACTACTCGGCTGCTGGAGTTTGGATATATGATCGGTCTACTAGCTGAAGTTAATTTACTGACTGATGATTTATAGGTAATCTTGCCGAGGTCATGAGTGACCACGATCGTGCACTATCAGCTTATGAGGCTGTCCTTCGACACAATAGCTTTTCGGTCCCAGCAATTCAAGCAATGGCAAATATTTATCGCTCACGTGAACGATTTGCCTCTGCAGTTGAGTACTATCAGCGTGCCCTGGCGATCGAACAAGACAATGGTGAAATATGGGGCGCTGTTGGTAAGTTTCTGTCACCGTTTGAAGGACAATGAAAACCCTTCAAATAATAACTTCATCAATTTAATACTAACGCTGGCACTTCAATTATTTAGGTCACTGCTATTTGATGATGGATGATTTACAAAAGGCGTACGTCTCCTATCAACAAGCTCTCTATCACTTGCGCGATCCCAAAGAGCCCAAACTCTGGTATGGAATTGGAATACTCTACGACAGATACGGCTCTCTTGAATATGCCGAAGAAGCCTTCACTCATGTAATGGAGATGGACCCCCAGTTTGAGAAGGCTAACGAGATTTACTTCCGCCTCGGCATCATATACAAGCAGCTGTTTAAATACCAACAGAGTTTAGAGTGCTTTGCCTATATTCTTCACAACCCACCTCGACCGTTGACTGAAATTGATATTTGGTTCCAGATTGGTCATGTTCATGAACAGAGACAAGAGTACGTTCAAGCCAAAGAGGCCTACGAACGTGTCCTTGCCGAAAATCCCAACCACGCGAAGGTTCTTCAACAACTTGGCTGGCTTTATCATCAACAGCAAGCTGCGTTTTCGGATCAAGCTTTGGCTATTCAATATCTTACCACTTCGTTAGAGGCAGACAGCGAAGATCCACAGAGTTGGTATCTTTTGGGTCGTTGCTATATGGCATGTCAAGACTATCCCAAGGCGTACGAAGCCTATCAGCAAGCCGTGTACCGGGAAGGTCGAAATCCTATCTTTTGGTGCTCTATTGGTGTGCTTTATTATCAGTCAAATCAATTCCACGACGCCCTCGATGCCTACTCTCGCGCCATCAGGCTCGACGCTATGATTCCAGAAGTTTGGTATGACTTGGGAACGCTATACGAAAGCTGCAACAACCAATATCGGGATGCGTTAGATGCCTACCAACGTGCGGCAGAACTCGACCCTCAAAATCCCCATATACAGGCTCGACTTGATCATGTGCGAGGCTTGCTTGCGAATGGAACCGAATTTTCTGCTGTTAGCAATGGTCAAGCTCGACTTCCTGCTACGTTACCCCCACCGCGAACCCAGGATGTTAGTTTATACCCTAGTACCTCAGCCTCTTCCTATCCTGCCGCTGGATCGGCGCAAGTTGAGAATTCGCGATGGAATGGAGCTACCGGTCAGGCACCATCTTTGCCAACACAAGGTACCATTCCTCGACCAACATTGGAGGCTCCAAATGGAAGTGCTGGTGGTCCTGCAAGTGTAGTTCCTCGATTGGCTGAACCCAGTGGTGCCTCTTCTGTTGGACTCGGACAGTATTCTGTTCCTCACCAAGTTTCTTCTGCCCCTACTACAGAGTCTCAACCCCCTAACCGAATCACTCGTCCACCACAACAAGCTACTCAACTCGAGCAACCTTCTGCATTAGTTGTTCGAAGTTCAAATGGAACAGCATCTCTTCTCACCTCATCAGCCACTCCAGCAACACTACCCCCGCCAACCTTTACTTCTAATACACTCCCTCCTGCCTCTAGTGAAGGTCGCCGTCGAAGCTCTCGATCAAGCCGTCGCTCTTCACCTGAAGTCAAACCCGAGTGGACCCGACGTGAACAAAACGCCCACGATGCACTCTCTAGTTTGGCGGCTATTGCTGCCACTAGTGCAATTGAAGCTGTCCCACCGGCTACTCCAGCCCCCGCACCTGCCTCCAAGAAAGAAGAGCCCCACACTCACTCCGCAGATTCATCAAGTCAGCAGAGCAGGGGCTCTGACTTGGTTACTACAAATATCCCTCCTCCTTTGAAAAGTAATAACATCCCTCCCATGCAATCTTCTACGGGCACTTTCGGCTTGACATTGGTAAATCCTACCGTCAACGAAAGTCAGACCCGACTTGCTCCTCCTGAATTGAATGGTATTGCACCACTTTTAAACGCACGACCACCGGATGGCGACACTAGCGAAGTCAATGGTCCGTCCAAATTAGAAACTCGGACTGACTCATCTCAATTCAACGCATCGACAGAAAATTCTCAAACAGAACCTCAAACTCCGGCCGAATTAGATGAAACCGCAGTCACCTCTAGCGAGGCACCAATCCCTTCTGTAAAGCCGGTCAGTGATCCAGTTGCTGAAAAAGTGGCTAAACCACTAGTGGAATCCACCTCTGTTCCGTCGGAACCAGCCTCTGAATCAACTGCTGACGTTGCTGCTGAGGCTATTGAACCTGCTATAGGAGATAAGCGAACAACTCGGGAATGGGACCATGAGAAGGAACAGATCAATGGAGATATCAAGAAGTTGCGAACCGAACAAGCTGGTAATGCACCGCCAGTTGAGCCTTTGCCTGTTGCTAAATCTCCGGATGCACAACCCGTGGATGAAGTTATGGCTGATGCTACGGAAACGAATGATGCCTCGTCTGAGCCTTTGAACCCAGTATTGGATCCTGTACCCAAACTCTCAGATTCGGAACCTCACACAAAAGAAACCACACCCACCTCAGGCAGTGGTAATAATGAAAAAGACACTTTGGCTATTGAACCGAAATCTACTTCTTCAGAGTCCCCAAAGACTACTGAAACTGTATCAAAAACAGAGTCTGCTGCTCCGGAGAAGAATCCAGCTGTATTTGAAGAGGCGGTTCTACGCAAGGTAAAGGAGGACACGGACTACGACGAAGACGATTAAAAGGTGATGGTGTTTTTATATATAGTGTTTTTTATTTATTTATTTTGCGTGAATGTCCAAAAATAAATTTCGGTTTCGGTTTTGCTCGCCCTATAAACTGCTTATAGTGTTGATTTTTTTTTGTTATTAATGTGATTGGGACTTTTTGCATTTATTGGTGGCTATATCGACAGATTTCTTAAGGTTAATTTGAATGCAAGTGTTTCAAGTATTTCTGGTATTTATTTACTGCAGATTGTTTTTCCTCCTCCGTCTGATCCTGTTGATAACTGTGATATTGCTGATTGGTTTTACTGGCTTGATAAACAGTCTATGGATCCTGTCACAAGTTGCTAAAGCCTTTGTTGTTTTTATTTCCTGGGTAAGGTACGCGCCTGCTTTGTTTTTGTTGGACGTTTCAAAGACTTACTTTTTAACGGCTTTGTTTGTATTATTAGATATAGAGTATGCGATTATTTATCGCTTTTCTATTTTTATCTGGTGTTGAATGTAGTTTATTAAGAAAGCTATTCCGTAAATTCAACACTCGTCTTTTTACACTGCACAAGTATGGAGGCGCAGCCTGGGGGTTAGCGAGGCGATAGTGTATAGTGTCAGATATGGTTTGTACAGTAGAATTTCAGTCATAATTATAGAACAATGACTTGCAAAGAGATTTTTACTTCAATAATGTCCCAGATCATCATTTGACTTAGGCCTGGAAAGGTAAGTATGCGGCAGCACTTCGGCGATACAGAAAGAGAGCCTGGGGCTTGAAAGAGTAAACTTTCAAAGTGAGTGGAGTCTTGGCTTCCAAAGAGAGAAGCTTCTGATAAAACGCCGTGCCGTTCGAATTGGGGTGGGTGGGATGGAGCGAAAAGTTAAAAGCACTGACACACTAATGCCATATTATTGAGTTTGCTAGATAATTCACTTCGTAGTCCGTTACAGGTGTAGCACCCAATAGTTTTGAATAACCAATAGCTGGCGGACGGCATTAGCCAGCAGCCCAGAAGCATTCGACGTGCGAATCCTTTAAGATGAAGCAGAAGTTTCACTAAACAGCAACATAGTTACGTCTTAAAAAGAGTTCCCACATAGGACTTTCATGCTTCCATCAATCGAGTTAAGGTCATAAAATCTTAGGGAATGTGTCGTACTGTTATTTGTTAGCGCTCAATTAACAAATATTGAATCACGAAATGTCGAAGACTTAATATTGTCCTATTATAGTCTAGCTAAAAGCCGATTAGCATAATATATACTCTAGGTACGAGAAAAGTGGCTTTTTTGCGAGCAGAAAGCTAGAGAGTAATGCCGTCGCAAAAGTAGCGGCCAGGATCAGCAGCTTTACAAATTTGAATTAATTTCTTACCAATATGACCCCTGCTAGCCTAAACGGGCACTCTCAGCATAGAGAAGCGTCAACAAAGTTCCAGCATCTAGAGGACTAGTTTCTTTCCTTGTCCATTACAGTTATAGCAACACCTTGCCGCTATGGGAGTACGTTCAGTCTATTATAGGGACATAGCCGAACGCACCAAAATACCTAAAGACAGACTTGTCGAGTTAGTTCATTCACGGCTTCAGCCGAGAGAAAGCAGGGTTATTGAAGAAAAAGCCTGTTCAATTTCACTTTCAACACATCAAAGTTGGCAGTATTTCATATGATAATATTTTTCGACTTTGAATATAAATTCCCTGCAGCTCTCCTTCTATATTGAGGCGAGCCATTGATTCTAGGCACTGTGATCTCGGTCTTGCCACATGCCACTTTAATATAAGGTCTCTATACCCAGTTATAATAACCGTGAAAACAACCCTTGAGTGCTTTGAGTACACTAAATCTAAACTAGGCTATTAGTCTGGTAACCCTGGGTATTCGGTATAGGTCGATCATTAATCCTCGGAATTTCGCCATAACTATTGCATGTCAAGTATGTGAATTCAATGAAAATCGAATAAGCAATTGGTATAAATATATAGATACTATCTCTCAGTATTTGATAAGTTAAGGTACTCTTCTTGGGTGATGAGCCCACTTCTCACGAAGTCCCCCAAAAAATACTTTCAGGTGCAGCAACCAATCAATTCAGTCTAATTAAGCTGAATCATCTCTGGTATCATCCGTTTAACTGAGCAAGAGACAGTTCCATGCTGGAGTTGGAATATATTAGGGACTTGAGTTATTGTTCGGGGCGGGGTTGAGGTATAAAGAACATTCTAACCTATAGGGTTTGATATCATACTCTCCATATCTCCGGGAGAGCTCAAAGCTTGCCTATATATGATAACTTCTCCGTTTAACCGGAAACTTTGAAGTATGGGACACGACAACTGATAAGTTTGGAAAAAAATAGAATTTGCTCACGCTATCAGAAGAAAGCCACAACGTGACGGATATCAATTCATTAAATCTATCTGGAATGAGCTATATATCATTCGTAGAACTGGAATTTCAGGATGGTACCATAATTTTTACCTGACATTGATTATTCTTCTCTCTGAGTGCTTTGGTGTATTCTTAGTAACTACCTCTATCTCTACCAACCCTTGAAAGCTAGTATCTGTTTCTGACGTACCGTTTGCCGGTTGACCGATGGTAAGGCAAAGACCAGAACCATGTGAGATGCCTAAATACACAGAAAAGAAAGCCTCTTCAGCTTTTTCAATATAGAAATACACGAGATATAATGAAGCAGCCCATTGTTTTTTTCAATAAGTATCTTAGAAGGTCTGCTGATTGCTTGTCAGAAAATTCAGTATGAGACTTCGAAAGGTTTGGGGAAATGTCAAAGGGAACTTTTGGATTCAGCTGGAGTTCTTTCGGAATCCAAGAATTTTTTGTCGCATAAATAGGAGCAGAATATTAATTTTGACTCCTCTATCTTGGAAGATTTTCAATAAAATACATGTATTCAGTATAGCACGAGCAAGACTATAGCTTTTTTTTGGAATTTTATTACAGTTCATAAATGAAACCAACACAGTCTTAAAAGGAACAAATACGTGCATCTGAGCTCTTATATCGCCAAATCTTAGTACGTTAACAACTCTGCCTTGATACGATAGAAATTCCGTTGAAAGAGTCAACAAAAAGAGTCAACAAAGAAAAATTGTATATTTGAACACTAGTATAATTACAATGGCATAGTAGCGCCTTTTGTTTTGCTGTCTCAAGATAAAGTGATTCTAAGTTTTGTCAATTCTTTTAGAGAAAATTCCCAGATAATGCTTTTTTTTAAGAAAAATAAAAGCTTTTTGCTTAGAAGTCATATTTGTCTTTATTAACTGTAAGTCTATCTATATTCTAAAGATTTTTACCATGAAACCTCCTAAAATACAGTATTAGACGTTCTACTAAGTTTGGGCGCTATTCTTGAACTCTTAGACTTCCACACAAGCTCAGAATTCACTTTTCTTTTTTCTTTTTCTTATTCAATAAACAAGCTTGTTTTTGAGTTTATTTCTCTTTTTCTGTTGTTTTTGAAGTGTATACTCCGTGAATTCGGATTTCAATGTCGCCCTGATACGTGCGGCTCGTAACGACTCTCGGCCAGTCTGCCTTTTCTTTTTCTTCCCTCCTTTGTTACGCCGCGGTAAGCTTTGCTTTGACAAAGGCTCACCGCTTTGAAGTCTTCTTAATTGGTCGGGAAAGGTTGTGATCATTTATATTATATCGCAATGGAGAGCATTGAGGAAACGGATCGGTTCCGACACAGCATGGATGACTTTTCTGATGCCACCAAGATCTACGATGGGCGGTTTTCAACGGTTTATTGTGCACTTACTCGACCTAATTTAATTGGATATCTGCCTGCAGGAAATTTACCTTCTGTAGTGGCTATTAAGAGCATGACCGTGAAAGAACTCTCTCCCCCGCATAATGCTTCGCGCGAATGCCACATTATGAACATTTTACAGTCCGATGACGCATATTTTAATATTCTAGGAAGAGGTTCTGATGCAAGATTTGGTCATAAACCTAGCTTAATAGGGGTTTCTGGACACGAAGCTTTTGAAGACCACGGCATGTATACTCAAGACTACCGTCTTCGATGTATGCGTCTGTTGGCTTCTTTTGGTGATATGATTAGCGGATTAGAGAGAAAATTTTTAGTAATGCCGTATTATTCATACGGTGATTTGGGAAGTTGGCTGGAACCTCGACCGTACTTACCCAAAATGTACCGCAAATCAGGTCCACACCTTGCAGACAGGCGCCCATTAACAAGCGACGACGACGAGCATGAGTTAAAATACTTTCAAGGACTGATGAAATTTAATACAGTAGACGAAACCTATCCTTCTCGTTCAGACGCGATTCTCCTTTCCTCAACGGAACAAACTCGCGACATACCTACGGATTTAGAGATATCGAATATGAGAGATCATGTAAAGCGAAAGCCTATATTAAGACACTCTCTAGCACGCCTCATTACTCGAGATTTGATGATGGCCCTTTCATGGATTCATCGCTTTGGCATTATTCATCGTGATGTCAAGCCTAAAAATATCATGCTCACACAAGATTTAGACACGCTTAATGACCCAGAATACTCACTGGAAGACATTGAACATATTTCTGATCGACCATTTATTGTGTTGGGAGACTTTGGCATATCTTGGATAGCGATAGACCCTAAAGGTGAACGCTCTGATTCGAAAGTAGTTGATGTTGGTACACGATCATATCGACCTCCTGAATTATTGTTTGGATGTAAATCTTATACAACCATGCTTGATATTTGGATGTCCGGATGTGTTCTTGCCGAGTTGTTTCTACGACCTCAAGACCTCACCCTAAAGCAAAAAAATTATCCAAACGGTGCTTACTCTCTTGGTAGGGAATATGACGATGATTACTTACAGGAGCAATTGGCCGAAGCTGAAGTTGATAAAGATCCTCCTAAGGTTATTGTCCACTCTGATAGTGACTATTTTACTGAGCTAGACGACTTTGCCGAAGTAAGCAAGAAGAACAAGAAAGTCTGTTACACTCTTTTTGATGATGGTGATAGTGAGCATGGGTATGAATTCCGCCTCATTAATTCAATCTTTACCCTTATGGGCACCCCTACTACCGACAGAGAAGATGCCCAGCACGAATGTGAAGACTGGTGTGCATGGAGATCAGAAAATAGATTACCACCTGGGATCATTATTCGAAGGGAAGACCCTAAACTAAATTCGACTGATGGCCGACTTTACAATGATTTGGTCACACCCTCACCTGCCTCACGTACATATGTTGCTAACGCAGACACAGAAAGCAAGGAACCTATGGAAATGCCTGTTTACTGGCCACAATCAGCAGAGTTTGAATCATTTCAATATTTCGACTTTGTTAAACATAGACGACGACCAATTAAGGAAATAATTCCTGCAGGTCCAAATGATATTTGTGATTTGATTGATCGGATGCTAGTATATGAGAGCGATTGGAGAATTAGTGCAAGTGAGGCGTTAACGATTCCATCTTTGTCTGCACTTACCAGACGAGATTTTTCACTTCACGCCTCTCCTAAAAGTTCCGCTTTTGAATCTGACCCATATTTACCGTCAGCAGATGATCAAGGTGGAAAAAGGTCATCACCAACTTGAGCACTATATTTTGGAGCTGTCGTCTCCTTTGAATGACTGAAAACGACTTGCATATACGGCGTTTGCTAGTTTATTATAAAATACGTTTGTTCATTTCTTTTTCCAACCCATTTAGATTCTATATTGTATAAAGTCTTAGTTGGTATGTATTAAATGGGCTCCATATTATGCGAATATACGAAACTGTAGTTTTCATTATGTAGAGGAGCATTATTAGTATTAGGCTTGAACAGAAACGGACGCGATATCATCACTGGAAGGCGCATCTATCATCGTTATATCATCCATATCTTGATCTGTTATTTGTTTCTCCGCCTTTTCACCGGTAGTCTGGTAATTGCCATCCCCGTTTGAAGAAATCTTCTGATGAAGCTGGTGTTCCTGTAAGTGCTGAAGCGTCCAGACACTCGTACCATCCTGGTCGGCCTGGTCTGCGGGCTGTGCCATCGTGCGTAAAAACTTCTTGGCAGCGGCAATAGCCATATCAGTAGACATGTTCATATCTGCATCTAAGAGAGCTTGAGCAATCCACTTGGGCAACTGATGCTTTTTTCTAGAGAAACGTCGATCTGCGAGTACCATGATTCCGTAGTCGTCCTTGCCTCGCAAGACACGACCAAGACATTGAGCGGCGTGACGCATTGCATCGAAAGATAAAAAATCGCCTTCTCGAATATGGAAGTTATCGCGCAAAAATTCAAGGCGGGCCTTAAGAATCCTCGATTCAGTGTACTGGAATGGAACTCCAATCATCAACACGGTCCGGCCGTAGTGGTGGTCGAAATCGATTCCTTCGGAGACTTTACCTCGGGCTACACAGAGTAAGACAGCACCACGACCGTTCGAGCATGCCGTTCGGTAGGTTTCAAGTGCAAGACTAGTTTCCTGACTATCAGGAGTTTCCACAAGAATCAGCTTGTATTTCCACACTTCATCTAAAACGCCCATGGTCTGCCATTGACTAATGATACTCTCCATGTACAGATACGACGGGAAGAAAACAACCAGTCCATCAGGTGTAATCTTGGAAAATCCAATAAGCAGATTTCCATAATTTCTCACCACACTGGGATCATTTCGGATTTCAAATCGTGAGCTGATTGCAACTTGATCAGATCCTTTAGAGACAACCATCGGCAAGAATGAGCGTCGGGCAAGCGACATCGCATAAGACTCTTGGATGACTGTAGTGAAATTTAACATCTTGGGATACATATCTAAAGGAGAGATAGTACCGGATGTGATGATAACAGAACTGAACCTTTCAAAGACCGGCTTGATAGCAATGGAAGCATCCAGACAAGTGAAATGTAGAATTGGATTAGGTACTGTCGCTGTGTCTGATTCATAGGGTTCCAATATAAGCATGAATCCCTTGTCATAGGTTGCAACTAGAGTTGCGAAAATTGCAAGATCTTTGAGAGCAGTGAAGTCTTCAATGTGATCAAGCTCAAGTGTCCGCACAAGTGAGGATAGTCGTTCAGAGCAAAAGCGTAATGGTTTTTTTTCTATATAGGTAAGTTCTTTTAAGTGCTGAAGAAACGAAACAGGTGTCTCCGAGATAACATGCAGAACCTTCATTCTCATCTTGATATATTCCACAAAACGCTTCAAAAACGCCACAAAATGCTCAGCTCGTCGAATATTTCCTGGAACTGCTTCTTGAAGAAGATCTGCAGGAAGCACAGGATTAGCCAAGAACCTCTCGTCTTGCCTGTCTTGGTCTGCTTCCATCAAACCTTCGACCAGCTTTTCGTACTCGCTCTGCAGTTTTGAAGCGTCTGTTTGCTTAACTCGGTTCACTTCCTCAGTTAGGTAATTAACGGAACGGGTAGCTTTCCGTAGTGAATCTTCAGTAACGTCTATACTAAGTGATTCAATGCAGACGTTATCGATATTGTGTGCCTCGTCAAAAATCACAATAGCATCTTTGGATATATCTTTCGAGACTCTTTCCGCAATTTTTGGGTCAAGAAGATAGTGGTATGAGTAGATTATAATATTACAGTATGGAATCTATCCTGTTAATACCTGCCTTGATATCGACGAATGCTCTTACCATTCTCCTGACCGTGAAGTAGGGGCACGTAGTCTTGCTCTCACAGTATGCAATTAAGTCTTCAAATGTGTAAACACCGGGTGGAATGAGATTATGAGGTTCATATTCGTATAAATTGTCGTGGAAGTCGCAAACCGGTACATCTTGGCCACTTCGCTTCTTTTCCATATTGAAAGATGACGTGAGCAACCGACAGCGCTCATCTACAATACTCCCCTTTTTTTCTTTGCGAACGCTTGGATTTAAACACAAGTTTTTTCGAGAAGAAAGACCCAATCCTCGAAATTCCTCGACATAGCCAAGCATCTCAGCACGGTAAGCCATAAGACTGCGCAACTCAGCCAATGCCTTTTCGATTTCCGTCATTGTTCGAGAACAATACACAATTTTACGATGTTCTGGGTAATGCTAGGCATCTGGTGTTAGTGAGGTGTTTCAATGGAGCAGTGAGCTCACCATCTGGTATGCCACCGTTAATGATAGTAGCGAAATAGTCTTTCCTGTACCCGAAGGCATTTCTAAAATACCGTTTCCACCTGCATCAAGTGTTTTTTTTAAATCACACATATAGGTGTACTGTTCTAATCCTGAGTTAGCTATCTTCGATGTTGGGTCTGCGTAAAAGTGACACACCTGGATATATCCGCGGATAGGGAAATAAAATTGGTAAATCATCAATAAAGAATCTAAAACAACATTAGACTTTGCTTATTCGATAACCTATTATTTCTTACTTCATCGTTGCTTGCCTTTGGCGTTGCACAGAGAAGTGATTTAGAAAGTTAAATCTACACATCTACACCCTTTTGCACCTGGAAAGATGGCTTTTGGAAGCAGTTTACTGTCGGGATCAACCTCTTCAGTGTCTTATATACTGCCTCCGTTGGATTTCGGTGCCATTTCCGATTCGCTTCTCTCAGTGGCACTGAAGGGCGCCCAGAAGCGAGATCCGAAGACTAGAGAAAGGGCGCTAAACGATGTTACTGAGATTCTAGAACGAACCACCGGCAACATTGATTGGGCTTTTGTTGCAGTCTGGGAAACTCTATACACTCGACTCTCTCTTGATATTTCTCGCCAAGTTCGTTGCTCGGCTCATCTGATTCAAGCTATTGTGGTTCGGCGTTTAGGAAAACAGTCGATTGAGTATCTCCAGAATACAGGATCGCTTTGGCTTCTTGCACGCTACGAAAGTGACAAAGTGGTTTCCAAGACCGCTACTGAATCACTACGCTCGGTATTCCCTACTCCGGAAAAATTACAACGACTTATAGCATTGCTTTCCGAAAATTTAGTTACTACTATTACTGATATTCTTCTAAAGGAGACTCCTTCAACAATAAGCGATTTGCGTATTGTTCCCAAAGACGAGGCTCAGATGAAATATGACAGAGTTCTTGAGAGCTGCCTCATTGCCTCTAACGACTTATTTGACGGCGATAATAGATTAACAGAACTAAAGTCCGATAAAAAGATGTGGCTACATATTCAATCGGAGAACATTCGTCTTGCTGCTATTGTTGGCGATTTTCTTCTTGGATCATCGACTGTAACAACAGTCATAGAACCCAAGAAGGAATACATAAACGTTCTCTCTTCATGCTTTACATCTTCACAATCTCTTGCACCCAAAATCCTTGCATTATTGGTTAGCATGGCAGCGGATGGAGAGAAGTTCTGGACTCTATTCGGGAAAAAGGAAATCTCGAAGCTATTCAGTTTTTTGGTGAAAAATGAAGCTTGCGATTCCAGTCTTTATCTTCATAGTTTTAACTCACTTATAAAGATGTTACCTTCTAATGTCTTCCACGAGCGCGAGACAGAGCTGATTTCTATCATTAGACAATTATTTTCATATACCCTCACATCTACTGCGGCATTCAAGATTCAAGTACTGGTTACAACTTCTAAAATACTGTATGATAGCGATGAGGAAAAGTTCAAAATTGATGCTGCTGAACTTAATGCTACCGTTTTATACGATTCACTTCGGCCTTATCCAGACTCTGTCAGTAGAGAGCAGTGCTTTGATAAATTTGCTAATGGTTTGGCCGAATACCCTAAGACTCTCCGAGAAGAAATTTTTCAGAGACTAAATGATCTTGTTTCAAGAACATTTGAAGAGGACACATATACGAGCTCTAGCGGTGAGGTGATTAAGGATGAAGACTTCAGCAAGATTACAGTTGTCTATGAAAACCTTCGAAAGCTTTATCTAGGTGATAGAGAAAACACAGAAATTAGGGATTTCTTAAGACAAAGCGCGCTTTACCTTTTCGACGCAGCCAGCTTCACAACTATTTCTCACGAAGGTCGACAGAGACTTTCTCCTCTTTTCCTTCAGCTTTTACTTCCGTTTTTTGAAAACTCAGAGCTGGAGCAAGAAGAACGTAAAGAGTATTTGGACTCGTATCAGATTCAATTTGTCGCTAGTGTTTCGTCAAAGAGTATCAATAGTTGTTTATGGAATTGGTTTTCTCGAGTTACCAAAGAAAATGCTGGAGTGATCTGGGATAATTTCTATAATACGTTTAATGAATTTGATGACGAAACTCAATTTTCCGTTGCATTGAATTTTTTGGATGAATTAGGTAATCTTCAACTTAACGACTATCACCTGACTTTGATCCACAATAGTTTGGATTCGTTATTGTCGTCAATTGCATTATTTATTATTGACGGTAATGAAAATGCTTGGACTTTGTTGGTCAAGATTTCAAGTTCTGCGAGTTTGAATGTTGCTAGCGAAGAATGTTTGAAAGCAACATTTATTTCTCTTTACAAACTCTACAGTGATAAGCTAGACTTGGAAGAGTTTTTCAAAAAGGCGTCCGTCTTGGCTATTGGCAGATCTTCTGATATCTCCGAGCTTTTGATTTCTTCGGAATTAGAAAGCCCATATCAGGCTCTTTGGAACTTACATTATGGAAATCCTGATATAGCTGAGTACAAGTCGCTTCTATCTTTACTTGAGGAGAAAATTGAGGTCTCTGGATCAACAAAAGGCTCCGAAAATATTCTTGACTCTTTATCTGGTGAAATCCGAGCGACCATATTAGCTGATATCCTATCATGTCCCTGGGAACAAATTTATAAATCTGTTTCTCAGGCTAGATCTTTTATTGGCCAGGTTCCTGATTCTGAAATTTCCCCTGTATTCAAGTCTTTGCTTTATCTTGGAGAATGGCAAGATCTCTTGGAAGATGCAAGCAAGATTATTGACTCAAGCTTTGCCTTAACGGATGACTATGGTCTTGCTCCTTTATTGATTAAGTTTCATGACCAGAATGGGCTTTCTGATAACCTTGAAAGAGTATTGAGGCTTTCACTATTTTCTTTTAATGTGGCAATCGAGAATATTGACGCTCTCAGTAGCTGTGTACTAGAAGATCGAGCTAAGATTTATTCAACTCTTTTATCTGCATTCTCTATTGTCGAAATTATAAAGAGTAGCAGTTGGAAAGACACTTTCTCGGATGCGTTTTCTGTTGAATCCAGCTTGATTTTGAATAATTTTGATGTTCTTTTACTAGATTCGATTTCAGAAGAATACTCCCTGACCGATGGTGAATGGATTCAAAAGGCTGCTAATGGTGAGAGTAGTTCTTTGCTGAGTGCTATTTTGAATATGGAGACATTTAGTGACAAAACTGCCACTTCTGCCTCTTATTTGACGATGATAGCTCTAGGAAAAATTCTTTCGACTGAAAATGATCTTGAATCTTTCGAGACGATTGATCTCTTGGAAGATAGTCACGTTATTAAACCTGTTTATGAGGAGATTTTAGCAGAAATGAAGAAGACTGGCGTGTTATTCAAGCATCCGTTTGTTACAACAGTGTTTATTCAGAAATTCTATGCCTATACTTATGACGGCCCTACTTTAAAGAGACTTCGAAATGAACTTGCTGGAGATATTCTCAATCCCCGAGGAGGAAATGAAGCTCTGATATCTAGTCTAGCTCAATTTTCAATTGCTTCTCATGTTGGATCGAACGAGATTCTGAACACTAGTCAGAGAACTGTCATGCTGTTTAAGAGGGTTTTGGATTTGTTGGAACGCGATGATTTGCAAATCGAAATTAAAACTGCTCTTATCGATGTTGCGTCGAAGATTTCATACTCCATAAGTACTGTTTATGGTTCACACTGGGAGTCATTTACGCATGCCATTAATACTCTTCTCTGTGATTGTGTTGAAAACGAAGACTTGCCTCAATACAAATCGTTGAGTTCAGCATGTAGTAGTGCAATGTTCGAGTACTTGAAACTTAAGGACTCTAACGATGATATCGATGATTCCTTGAAGACTCACCAAGTGGAGATTTTCAACAGCCTGCTCCGAATTTTAGGGCAAACTCTTTCGATGGATGTTAGCCCATCAACCACAGCTTTGATAAAATCCTTGGCCATAACAATAAACTGTGCTGATTCGTCTTGTTTCAGTAGTTTAGATGATATGCTCGCTCTTTTGGGTCATACAAATGATGAAGCCGGCGATCTAGCGTTGAAATTTGCCAGCGATATGATTACCAAGAAACAGGAAGATTTGGCGATCGAGCTGGCCTTAGCTAAAGACGAGGAAGACATCCCACAGGTGGAACTTCCTGTTGAGCTTCTCTCCTTGATTATGGAAGTTCCTAACAGGAATACCCCACGAGAATTGGTTTCAGTGTATTTCCGATGCTTCTACACTATATTTAAATACTTTAAGAATACTTCATTCGAAGTGAAGTCTATTTATATCAAAAATCTTCAAGATGGTGGATACATCGATGAGCTTCTCAACTTTCTACTGGAGTTTTTCTTTAGTGAAGTCAGTTCCCGGAACTTTGTCAAGGCGGATAGTAGTTTTGTTGATATTACTCCATCCGTTTTTGATTTTTCAATGCATATAGAGGAAGAGTTGGACGTTGATTCGCCTATTAGTTTGCAGAATATTTATTTGCAGCATGACTTTGCCATTGCAGCAGCTCACTTATATTACCAATGTTTGCTGATTTTGCCTTCGCTTTCAAAGGAATGGTGGCAGGGTGTTAAAAATCGCCAACGAAAGAATGAAGTTGAGAAGCTTACAGATTTGGCATTCTCGCCTATTCTCTTGTCTAAAGAATTTGATGCTGTTAGGAAGGAGTTACAAGAGAAGTCTGATTGTGACGAGAATCTAAGGATCAGAATATCCAAGGCGGTTCGTGAAGTCGGTCTTATCTATCAGATCGATGACCAGTCGCTTGAGGTTGCTGTTAGAATTCCAACTGCATACCCTCTTCGGGATGTTCGAGTTGAGGGTATTCGCCGAATTGGTGTGAAAGAAAACCAATGGCGTGCATGGATTTTGGCTTCCATAGCTACTATTTCATCAAAGGTGTGTTTCTCTTGTGACGATGTCTTCATCAACTAACTTTTAAAGAATGGCTCGATTTCAGATTCACTTCAAATCTTTGCAAAAAATGTTTCTCTTTACTTTGAAGGTGTTGAAAACTGCTCTATTTGCTGTAAGTTCTTTTCTTGGCTAAACTGTTAATATACTCCGGCTGACTCTTCTAGATTCAATCATTCATGAAGACCATTCGCTTCCCACGAAAAAATGTGCCACGTGCAAAAACAAATTCCATGCTGGTTGTTTATACAAATGGTTTAAAAGTTCTGATAATGATACCTGTCCTCTTTGCCGATCGAGTTTTGTTTTTATGAGATGATTGAACCCACCATTAGTTATATTTCGGCTTGAATTCCAGACTTTTGTCGGTTAAAATTATCGTTGAATGCTTGTATTCCAAGAAAGTGATGGTTTAGTTTTGGTTTGTAAAATATACAGGTATGTTCATTAGTTTATTTATCAGGCGTGAACCGTGGTTTGGATTGATAGATTACAACAAATTTTTCTATCTCTAGACCATTATTATGTATTCACGACAATTCTGCTTCGTAGCTGTACATTAGTAAGGTTGGTAATGCAGAGGGAGGGGACAGTCAACTGAACCAGCACCAACCGAAATATTTCTGATTTTGAAAACAAGGGATATTTAAAGAGAAATGTAAAGGGATTAAATGTAGTTATACGGTTTTTAAAGAAAAGTTACGATTCCCCCGATATTTGAAGTTGTTTTAGTTGTCAGGCTGAACCGCCATCTTAATTTTGAGTCGAGTTTGTGATTAAACATAAGCACTACCTTTATTCGCGATGAGCTCGACTGAACCTGTCACTGAACCTATTGCTGAAACTGTCCCCGAGGTTATTGGAACTACCAGCGATGTTGCTGTTCCCGACGTCGTTACTGTACGTGATACGCAGAACTATACCTATGACATAGATGGTTACAGTTCAACGTGTTGAGATATCTCTTCGCCTGCAAGAGGTATATCTTTTATTATTGACAAAGCTAATGGTATCGATAGGATGATGAGGTCGCCCTAATGAAGGAACGATTGCAAGAGATGGAGGCAGATGCCCAGAAACTCCGGGAAATGCAAGAGAAACTCGACCAGGAAGAAGAAGAAATAAAGGAAGATAAAGAAGACATTGATTCTCGAAGTGTTTTCGTGGGAAATGTTGATTTTGGAACGACTCCTGCTGAGTTGAAAGATCACTTTACTAGCTGTGGCACTATCAACCGAGTTACTATTTTGCTAGATAAACACACTGGTTATCCTAAGGGGTGAGTGAGTTTACTATTGATAAGGATCATTACTGACTGTTTTTTTTCAATAGATTTGCTTATATTGAGTTTGCTGAGCCTAGTCTTGTTTCTCAAGCTCTCGTTCTCAATGAAAGTCTATTCCGAGGCCGAAATCTCAAGGTACAGAGCTTTAAATCTTATTCTCGATTAAAACAATACTAACATTACAGGTTACTCCTAAGCGCACCAACCTTCCTGGAATGTCTGCCCGAGGTCGAGGTCGAGGTCGAGGTGGCTTTCGTGGACGTGCTCGAGGTGGCTACCGAGGTGGCTTTCGGGGCCGTGGACGAGGTGGATTTGCCCCCTACTAAATGACTATACTGTTGCAAAGCAGCGGGGAGAATATCTGTCATTTCTCATGTTTGTTTTATATGACTTTTTTTTTTTTTGGCAGTGAGCGTTTGGGTAGGAAAGGAGAGCAGAAAAGAAGAGAACAGTGTAAAGAAGAAAAGATAATCTTGAGATGTGAATGAAAAAAAGAAAAGAGTTTACCGATTATTATAAGAAAAAGAAGCTAGAGGAGCATGATATGTGGAAGGAAAGGAACAAATTGCATGTATCGCCAAACAGGAAAAAGGAACTAGAGAGACTCTATTGTCAAAAGTCGAGTTCTACGAAATGTATTTAATTAACTCAAACATCCATCGTTCGTAGGCTTTTAACTGTTGTGGTATCTTTCGGCCGGTGGTTGCGCGGTTGCAGAGAGCGGAAGCGGCAGCGCTGCTCGGCAACGCAGCCTTCCAACACAGCGCAACTGCGTTTGCGTCTTTTTGCGTTTACGTCTTCTTTTCCAACTTGGCCGTGTTTTTTTTCTTTCTTCTTTACAAATGTCAGGGTGAGTTTTGGATTTCTAGTTTTTGGGCGGGCGAGGGCAGCGCTTTGGAGTGAAGCTGACCGAACCTCCTGCAAATTTGGTTTGATGCTAACGGTAGTCAGGTCACAGAAGATAAAGGTTACAAGTAAGTTTTTACTGGAATTCACATTCAATTTATACACGTTTTATGCCGTCTCAAGTGTCTGTACACGCGAGTTTGAACATGAAACTTTGCGTGGCAATGTGGCTGGAGTGTACCTGAGTGACTAACAACTCCTCTTCTTTTACAGTTGTCGCTGCGGATGGCCTTTATAAGCGCGATGTTTTTAGTAAGTCTGTGTGTGGTGTGTTTGAAGATGGTGTTCTAACAGCGTGTTTAGGATTCCCAGATCCCTTTGCGGTTCTGACCGTCGATGGCGACCAAACTCATACTACTGCAACCATACGAAAAACACTCAATCCATACTGGAATGAATCATTTGTTGTGTAAGTTTCTTAGACTTTGATTGATAGTTGAAAAAAAAAGGATAGTTGCTAATATTGGTTTTAGTGATGTCACAGAATCTAGCATCATTGCTGTTCAAATTTTTGATCAGAAAAAGTTTAAAAAGAAGGATCAAGGATTCCTTGGAGTTATAAATATTCGAGTTGGTAGCGTCATTGATCTCTCTCTCGGTGGCGAGGAAGTGCTCACACGCGACTTGAAAAAATCCAACGATAATCTTGTGGTTCATGGTAAACTCATAATCAGTTTGTCCACGACGGTCGGCAATGGTGCGGCTGCCTCTAATACTTCGGCTGCTGCCAGTTCCAGTAGAAATACGCTCTCAGTGACCCCTACTGTTCAGTCTACTCAATCTAGTAGCCCGGCTCCTCCTCCCGCCCAGCCGCAGAGCTCTACTAGTTCGGTGAATGTGAACCGAACCTTCAACTCATTTGAAGATCAATACGGTCCTCTGCCTCCCGGATGGGAACGACGGTCGGATAACTTGGGTCGCACTTACTATGTTGACCACAATACGCGCACCACCACTTGGGACCGCCCTTCTTCTAATTTCAACCGCAGCGAACAGCAGCTAAATAGACGTACTGCCACCGAGGCTGAAAGGCAGAGACATCAAAATCGAACATTGCCGGAAGATGCAAACAATTCTCCGACAGCCAGCTCAAACACTCTATCTACTCCACCGCCGCAGCAACCTACTACTCAACCACCGCCCGAAAATGGCAATGAGTCTAGAAACCTGCAACTTGTGAATTCGGGAACCACGACTGCTGGATTAGGTCAGCTTCCTGCTGGCTGGGAGAGACGATTTACTCCCGAAGGTCGAGCTTATTTTGTCGATCACAACACTAGAACAACTACTTGGGTTGATCCTCGAAGGCAGCAGTATATTCGCACATATGGACCCAACTCCACAAATTCAATCCAGCAACAGCCTGTCTCGCAATTGGGACCTCTCCCCAGTGGTTGGGAGATGCGACTCACCAATACTGCCCGAGTCTATTTCGTTGACCACAATACAAAAACCACAACTTGGGATGATCCTCGATTACCTTCTAGTTTGGATCAGAATGTTCCAAAGTATAAGCGTGATTTCCGACGAAAGTTCATCTACTTCCGTTCTCAGCCTGCCCTTCGTATCTTGCCTGGCCAATGCCATATAAAGGTTCGCCGAGACCATATTTTTGAGGATTCATATCAGGAAGTCATGCGACAATCTCCTGAGGATTTGAAAAAGCGACTTATGATTAAGTTTGATGGCGAAGAAGGTCTCGACTACGGTGGAGTTTCCAGAGAATTCTTCTTCTTGCTTTCTCATGAAATGTTCAACCCTTTCTACTGTTTATTCGAGTATTCTGCTCATGACAATTATACCTTGCAAATCAATCCTCATTCCGGCATTAACCCTGAGCATCTAAACTACTTCAAGTTCATTGGACGAGTTGTTGGTTTGGCTATTTTCCACCGACGATTTTTGGATGCATTCTTTATTGGTGCATTCTACAAGATGATTCTTAAGAAGAAGGTCGTTCTTCAAGATATGGAAGGCGTCGATGCCGACTTCTATCGAAATTTGAGCTGGACATTGGAGAACGACATTACCGGAATTCTTGACTTGACCTTTACAACTGAAGATGACAAGTTTGGTGAGCTTGTTTCTTTGGATCTCAAGCCCGATGGTCAAAATATTGCTGTTACTAATGATAACAAAAAGGAGTATGTCGATTTAATTACTGAATGGCGAATTTCAAAGCGTGTCGAAGAACAGTTCAACGCTTTTATGACTGGATTCAACGAATTAATTCCACAGGAACTTATTAATGTATTTGATGAGCGTGAAATAGAATTGCTTATCGGAGGTATCGCTGATATTGATGTTGATGACTGGAAGAAACACACCGACTATCGCGGCTACACCGAGTCAGATGAAGTTATCCAATGGTTTTGGCAATGCGTGCGGACTTGGGATAGTGAACAAAAGTCGAGATTGCTTCAGTTCACTACAGGTACTTCTCGTATTCCTGTCAATGGATTTAAGGATTTGCAAGGCAGTGACGGACCCCGAAGATTCACTATTGAAAAAGCTGGGGAAGTTAATCAGCTACCAAAAAGTCATACATGTTTCAACCGAGTTGATTTACCACCTTACAAAAGCTACGATACATTGGTCCAGAAGCTTACGCTTGCTGTCGAAGAGACTGTGGGATTTGGACAAGAGTGATTTAATTATGAGCCTTATTCTCTTTTAAAATATTATTTGGAAATAGTTTTCTTCTTCTGTAGTCAGCATTGCTTAAATGTTGCCGAGGAGCTGATTGAGTTTCTACTATATCTTTGATGGGTGTTCTTTGAACAGTATGTTATTTACGAACTTCCTGTCTTCAAAATCCGTCTTCAGTGATATCCACCTTTAAATTTTCAGTTTATCGATGGTTCCTTTTGATTTTGTTCTTTTTTGGTTGTCGTGAATTTTTTGCTGTTTTGTTTCTTACAAAGTACTTGTTTGTCTTTTATTGGAGTAAAGGAGGCAATATAAAGTCTTTTATTTAGAGGCTAGTGTTTTTCTTTACTCTTAAAACTATTGACTGTTTTTGTACGCGTTATTTTTTTTTCTTTCCGTTGGGGTATTGCTACTTTTTTTAACATTTATAATTTTTACGAATGAAGTCTGTGTTTTCCTGTATTGGACTGGAGTGGTGTGCGTAGTTTCATTGTTGGTCTGTTTATGGCCTTTCTACTATCCAACGGGTTTGAAGAGTGTGTCCAGATCTACAATCGATGTTGGACTGGTTCACGGATGAAATGAGAATTTATATAAGAAATTTATAATGTACAGACTGTATTCAAAACTCTTTTTTGATAAACCGACCGATAAACAACAAATATGTTTTATTTTTTTTCAACCCAACTTTGATTTACTCCTCCATGGCCTCAGCTTGCTCGGCGACGGGGGTAACCTTAGACTCAGTAGCATCATAGTAGGCAACCAACTGAACACGGAACTCTGAGAAGGCGATACCAACCTGCTTGAGCAAGCGAGACTGTCGGCCGTCGATGACCTGGCCTTCACGGCAGATAGTGTATGGGTCGTCGAGAACAACCTTGCCTTGCTTAAGGCGGGTGGGCATGCCAAGACCTCGGACGGTTGACTCGAGAGTGTGAGCCATGGGGACATCTTCATCTTCGGGGACCTGACCACCTCGTGAGTATACGATGCCAGCAGGCACAGTCACCGTAATAGGACTCTTGTTACCGGCACGAGCATAATCAGTCTTGACATAATCAGCAAACCAATCGGTAACAACATCAGGAGTGTTGTTGGTTAAGAGAAGGCCGACATCACCAGTAAGGTACTGTTAAGTTAGCCAAGCAAATTCTGCAGCACGTAAGAAGACATACCTTGGATAGATTTCGAATGTTTTCCTTGTATTCATCTTCAACTGTTCGACCAATAGCTTTGGCCATGACTTTGGTTCGGCCAAACAAAATTCTAATTTTTCGAGTCAGTCTTTCTCGGTAAAAGATTATTTTTTACCTACCGGCTATCGTTCCATCGGTGTCGGATATCTTTTAAGAAGTTGTTTCGCATGTTTTCAACGCTGAAAACCCAAGCATACTGGTATTTGTCGAGAGAGTTGCGAAGCTCTTCAAACAGAGCCTCTTTGCCTTCACGGCCCTTCTTCTCGGTCTTGGTAAGGGAAACTAAAAGCGCACAGTCAGAATACACCCCTAACAAGTTAAATCATTCGCCAACTCACTAAGCTTTGCTCTCTTCGACTTTGGCATTGATTTTTTTTTCTCTTAAAAAATCCAAAAAAAATTTCGAAGCTTGGGAGGAAAGAAAATTTGGCAACGAGCTGTGCTGGATTTATCACCCAACAAACAAACAACAACGACAGTCTTTTAACTTCCTTGGACTGGGTTATGTTTGGATTTATGGAGTATGTTTTGAGTCGGTTTAATGCTCAGACGGAGTGGAATGAGGATAACTCGTACTTGACCATCAATGCTATACCTCAGAGTACGTGTCTTTTACTCTGTTCTCGGAATGGAGAGACTAACACAAAGGTAGACTTGCTTGATTTTAAGATTCCTAGCGGGTTTCAATTTAGCGTTTCTGCTTTGAATACACGCCGGCTGGCCTCGTCTTATTCCATGGGCAGTTCCGGTCTAATCGATGGGTCTGTTTCCTTTTTACACTCATCGGTTCCCCTCGATAACGTGGATATGTCGAGCTCCGTCAATCTTCGTCATGTAATCCCCGGGTATCGTTTACTGCAACCTCTCGAGGCGGAGAAGCCCTATGCCTGGCAGCAGATACACAGAGGAAAACGAATAGACCGAAAAGGTATTTTCAACTACGGAAATGGTAATAATACTACTAATGTGTGCAAAAAACAGATACGCTTCTTTATGGCCGTTTATATCTTCCAGTGAATCAATTGGAGGCCATGTGCGTTCGACGCTACTCTCCCTCTGGGCAATTCATGCTTTCTCTTGTTAGCGACCAACGGCTAAAAAATGGAGGAACAGTATGTACTTTTATTGATCTGTCCAAGTCGATGTTAACACTTTAGATTACTGTTCAAGTCAAAAAGGACTACGCAAAGTGGAGCAATGAGATTGTGTATAGCAGTGATGGAGCTCTTTGTGGTGTTAGGGGACTCTATAACTTTCAATCGGTGCCCGAGAAATCATATTCAAAAGCAGATGTGGACTTTGATTCTCGATCTCGTTTCAGTGCTGGTGGAGAGGTATATTACGGCCTTTTAAATAAAACAGTTGGATTGTCATCTGCTTTACGATACACCACTCTGTCTGCCTATACAGGAACACCACTTACAATGACTTTAACTATAAATCCGTTAATGGGTTATCTTTCATCGACCTATTCTTTACGGTCGAGTACAGACTCTGCATTCTCTAGTAGATTTGATTTCAACGTTTACTCCTACGAGAGTGATCTCACAATAGGGTGCGAGCTTTGGAAACGCAATATCTCACAGGAAGGAGTGAACACAGGTGAAACAAGTCACCTTGAAAAGGCTGCACCGGTGATTATCTACACGCGACGATCCGACAGAGAGCAGACTTTTTACAAGGATGATCTGAGCTTAACAAGCGCTATAAAAACAAGTTTCAGCACAAGCAAGAAACAGCTGAATCTTTTGTGGGAAGGAAGTGCCAAGGATCTTTTATTTTCTTCTGGGATAAGTTTAGACATGTCTCGTGGCTTACCTCAGAGTCAAAAGTTTGGAATTCAGCTTTCGTATTCTTCATAAAGTCAGCCGATAGGTTTTGGTGGTTTATCAATTTTTGTTTGTACTATAGTTTTTGGGAGCTGGGATTAAAAGAAACAGAAGGCTTCGTATTTTGTGTAGCGAATGATTTAGAGCTGAAATGAATTCAAACGCTAAATTATGCAGCTGAGAAAGTTTAAATGTGAATATTGGAATTTCTGGTGTTTCGCTGGTGTTTCAAAACAACCTCGGCGGCTGTGATCTCCCGAACGCAACCTCTTTCAACCCAATGTCGCACAGTCGCAGCAGAACTCGGCGAAGTCTGCTGCAAACAGATGACCTGGGCATAGCTTTGGGGATTCCCAGTCCTGTTGCTGAGCTGGCCGAGTCACCATTTGATCAAGGCCAGGTTCACAGCAAAAATTCAGATGAGGGCTCTCCAAGGCTGCAGAGCTCAATGCTTCCACCACCAACGATTCGCTCCTCTATAACTGGTCCTTCGAAGACTTTTAGACCGACTCTATCTCGTCGGAGAGAGTCATTTACGCCGGTTCAAGACGAGAGCACCGCTGCTATTGCGATTCCAGGACCATCGCTAGCTGCACCACCAGCTCTGCTTCCTTCCCCCGGACTATCACCACACCTCGGGCATTTTAATTCAAGTTACTTCGAACGGAATGGATCTTCGGGTACTCTGGCTCGGACCCCTCCTTCACTAGGAAGTCCCTGGGTGGATGACTCGTCGCCTAATTGGCAAAACGGCCAAACCCCTTCAGATACCTCTTCAAATGGTGATAGTAGAAGATCACGTTCAGTTTATCGCACGCCCACGCTTGGTAGAGGTCCCAGCCCTTTTAGAGTACCGACTCGTCCTGTTACGCGGAGTCCATCGCCAATGGCCGCACTGCGGACCCCTCAACTGTCTTCTCGGAACCCATCACCTGAGCGAACACCACTAGCAAACTATCCCGATCTCAGCACCCCTCAACAGCCGTTTGGCTTTGAATCGATGACAATGTCCACATCACCGGTACACCAACCAGTAAGTGGCTTGTTAAAGTAGTTGTCTCTATTCTGACAATTTAGAACAAACGAAGGGGCCATAAGTACAAGCATTCTTCAGTTTCCATCAATTTTTTCCAAGAACCTCCACCAAGACAGCCGTTGGCTATTCCCATATCAAGACCTATTCCGACAGTAAGTTGGTTTCACCACTAGTTCAAAGCCCTCAACTAACTATTTTTAGTTTCGAGAATGCCTGGAAAGCATGTCTAGGGATCAAAAAGTACGATTAGTATGGTGTGGGTTTCATTTTTTGGCTTTACAGTCGGTCTACTATGGCACTGGCTCTATGGCTCTTACCGCGCTATCTCATCTAGTCTTCTTTGATGCAGTCTGCGCGCTTTTGACTGTTGTCGTCGATATTCTGGGCAACTTTGATGTCTGGAAGGAAAGTAGCATCCGTCACCCCTATGGTCTAGAGCGACTCGAGGTTTTAGCTGGTCTAGCCATGTCTGTCGCTCTCACTTTTATGGGATTTGATCTTATCTCGCATAGCTTTGAGCATGCATTATCTGAAATGTACGAGGAGGGACACACGCGGACGCACGGCCACGGTGGCTCACTCTTTCACGGAACTGATGAACAAAGTGTGTTTAGCTCGGTTAACATTCCTGTTATATTGGTTGCAGTTGTTACAGTTGTCTCTGCCATTGGACTCAAAAGCATGTCTCGTATGGTCTCAGCGTTGAATGGAATACGTCCCAAGTTTTTCAAGTCTCCGTTTTGGAACTCAAGCTATACCATTACGTTGCTGGCATGTTTGGTGATCACGATTATTCCATTTACGTCTTTGGCCACTGTTGAAGGAACAGATACTGCAATTTCGGCGATTATTGCGCTTACCATGTGTGGCCTTGGTTCACGGCTCTCGCTCGCCCTAGGTGGCATCATTCTTCTTAGCTGCCCGATGACAGACGAACTCGAAAAAATTTCTAATGAGATTTCTAGCGATCCTGCTGTTACTGACGTTGTTGAAATTGCTATTTCTCAGGTACACCATGAGCTCTACATTGCAAATCTATCAATAAAAGCTCGCGGTAATGCAGATGTAGAAGAACGTGTACGAAAGCTGGCAAACACTATTCTGCAGCAAGCTTTTAAGGACAATGTTTCCCTTTCAAGTGCTAAAATGGAGACGACGATTGAAATCTCGCGGGAAAAATACTAACCCGGGTAGCGTGCGCCAGGTGCGACGCTTGCATTGATTTATTTTGAATAATGTTTTTATCTTTTGGAATTATTAATACTATTGCATTTTATTTATATCTTATCATTTGTTTCTCATATTTCATTCGCATGGTTTTGGTGGGTGTTCCGCTTTCTTTTTTTCTTCTGATACACAACTGTGTTGTGGTCTGTTCAATCGACTATTTTAATTTCTATTCTTCCAATTTCCCAAATATACTAAAATACATGATATTTGGAGGCAGAGTTGACTACAAAATCAAGACGGTTGTCTGGATTGATGGTAACGATGTTCGCTACTCCGACGCGCTGGTTCAGCTGTATAAGTACCAACCAGAAGTCAAGGTTTATATGTGCCTGTTTGAAATGAATCCGAATCGCTTTGGATGTATTTGCAGCCGCCTCGAGAATATGGCCCATCAATATAACGCAGAGGTTGCAGTGTTTAGTATGTGCATATATGTACATATATGTACATCTTCATCTCTAACTCATTACTAGATTATGACTTGTCGGATCTTGATCTGACTAGAAGCTTTATAGAAGAGCTCAAGAAGAAGATTGAGCGTATCGATGTGCTGATCCTAGGCGCTATTGTACAGCATTATGGGCCAATCAGTATAAACAAGCAAAAGCTTGATTCCTGTCTGGCACGAAATCATTTATCTCAATGGCTGATTGTATTAAAGTTGAGGGATATTGTCAAGAGACGCATCGTGTTCTGTTGTAATTCAATTAATCCTGATGTGATTGCACCGTTTCAAGAAATGCTAGCAAAGAAACCACCAAGACACAGCTCGAACTACTATGCACTACTGAGATTGCGTCAGCCCTTATCAATTGAAGTTTTTCCTACCATTATTAATGGCTGCGCTACAGTTTGGAAGAATATCTACCTCGAGAGCCACATAGACGTTGTGGTTTACACGATGCAAAATAAATTTGATTTTTTTAGCAAGATTATAGATTTATTCACGATCAGAGAGAAGTACTCACTCTACAGGGTGGCTTTCGACTTTGGTGACAAGACTTCAAGGGAAGCCGCCTGGAGGGTGGACGAGCATGGCCAGATTCGAGATTGTGTAGTGGTGGATGAGACAGTTCAGTGTTGGAATTATACGTGTGTCTTAACCAATGAGCAGGCAATGGTTATTTAAGTGGTGGTTATTTAAGCGATGAGAGTAAGTGCATAAACTAATAGTACAAAGTATTTTTCCCCGTAGAAGCCCAGATGAGTAAATTTTTTGAAAGTTCTAGAGTGGTCATTAAAAGCGTTTGGCAGCACGCTTGCTTTTTCCCGGGCGTTTGCTCTTGGGAGCGCCGGAAGTGGACTTCATCTTTTTCACGCTGAAACCAGACATATCCGCACTTGAATCAGCATCGTTGCGCTTCTTGCCACTTTTGCGGCCGCCCATACCGAACTTTTCGTTTTTGCGTTGTCGTTTAGCGTTTGGTCCGGTGGGTTTGCGCGAGTCCTGGCGGGAGGCAGAAGCCTCTTCCAGAGCAATATCAAAGTCGTCATCCGTCGAAAGACCGGTACGCTTGCGCTTGAGCGTCTTGATCTTGTCAAGAGTGTCACGCTTCTGTTTGTCACGCTCCTGTTTCTTGGCGACTTGAACCTGCTTGCCGAATTTTTTGAGATCACGCTGTCGACGAGCGGCCTCTGAGTTCTTCTTTGCACTGGCCTCATCAATAAGCTTCTGGCGCAGTTTATCCATGTGCTCATCGGATTTGAGCATTTCGGCAAAGTAGTCTGCCGGGCGAGAGAATTCAATATCAAGTTTTTTGAGCTGGGCACGGGCAGGCGCAACAGCGTAAAGTGCTTGCTTATAAAATGCCAATTCACGCTGCAAGTCGTCTTCGATATCGGCAATTTCAACCGGAGCAGGAGTTGTTACGGTCATATGTGTCGAGAAGGGAAGGTCTGCAGGGAGTGCAAACGACTTGAGAGCATCGCGGAGAGCCTTCTTGTTGTTGATAACGAGTTTCTGCTTGATGACAACGTCGGCATCTTCCTCGAGCTGCTCGACCGTATCAAGTTCGACCTCCGAATCCTCCTCGGCGATCTCGACGTCTGAGATCGAAGAGTCAGACTCAGACTCATCCAGCGCAGCAGCACTGAATTTAACCTGCTTCACGGGCTTTGCAGTAGCTTTTCCCATTGCTTTTCTTTCAAATTTCAAAAGTTTGAAAGTTTTTTTCACTGGGCAGTAATAAAAAATTTTGATTCCGGGTAACTCCCAAAAATCACGTGCACGATATACAAAAAACCAAGCAAACCGGATTCAACTTCAGACAACCGCGATGGCAGACGTGAAACCGCGGGAGAAAGAGGGTGATGACTCGAGCTATGTAACATCGCGAGAGGTTGCGGTCGAGCTGGATCGCACACTGAATGACCTGGTGGGTTGCAGGTAGCGGGGATATGGTTTATGGAAACTAACTGGGCAGACGATCAAGGTTAAGGACATGAATCGCAATTTCACAAAGCAGTGTAAGTCACTGAGCATTCATGTGTTGAAGTGCTAATGGGATAGTCGAGAAGATGAATAGGACAATCAACAACCTTGAAAAGTCGCTAAATTCAGGAGCGAGCTCGAAGTAGTGCTAATATTTTGGACGTTTACTGTAATTTTCCGGTGTTTTAATTTTTATATTTTATATTTGGTCTATTTATAATTGGAATTGTAATACGTAGTTACGGTTTTGGTTCAGCGAAAACTATATACTATTATCTTCTTACAGTATGTTTTGAGGTTCTTTTGGACAAGCTTAAAGTTCGTCGTGGGCCTCCTCCTCAACTTCCTCAGCCTCTTCGATCACGGGCTTGAATGCCTTCAAGATGTTGAGCTTCTTGGTGAGCTCCTCGATCTTGGCCTTGGGAGCGGCGTTCTTGGAAACGATCTTGGACAAACGAGTAATCTCCTTGTCGACGTACTCAGCATTGTCAGCCAATTTATCAAAAACACGGCTGTAGTAGCTGGAGGTGGTGTCCTTCAACTCGGCGATAGCAGCCTTGGCCTGTTCAACAATAGACTCTTTCTCAGTCTCGGCGGCACCAAGGTACTGCTGGATGAGTTTGTCAACATTTTCAGAGCGACCAGCAAATTCGTTCAAGGTACCAATAACAGTTCGGTAAGTTCCAGTCTTGTCGTTGATGTAGTCAACAAAGTAGGGCAAGTCACGAGCAGATCGGTAGGTCTCCGGCTCACTGAGACCCTTACCCTTCTCAAAGAAAAAGATGGTAGGGAATCCACTGACGCCCAACTTGGGATGGATGTTACCGGAATTGCCAGAATCAGTTTCAACCTTGGCAATCACAATCTCCTCGTCGTCTGCAAAAACACGAGCCAAGTCCTCGAATACAGGAGCCAATCGCTTGCAGTGACCACACCAAGTCGCAGTGATAGCAACCAAGTAGTGTTTATCGCCCTTGTTGATGGCCTCATCGAAGGTGTCATCGGTGAGGTAGACAATGGAACTAGCCTTCTTGCGAGGCAACTTGGCCTTGACACCAGTATTCTGTTCAATATACTCGGAAAAGGCCTCAATGGTGCGGTCTCCATCGTAGTCGACGGGTTCAGCTCCCTTGCCATCGAAGAACTGATCGGAGGTTAGTAAGCAACGCAACACACGTGGTGAAATGCATACCTTGATTGTGGGATATCCACCGATATCATACTTCTCACCGATCTTTCGGTTCACATCAGCATCAATCTTGACTGAGAAAATTAGAATATACACCCAAACTGTTTTAAACGGACGCACCAATCTGAACATCCCCGGAAATGGTAGTAGCAAGCTCAGAGTAGATCGGCTCAAGATTCTTGCAATGTCCACACCAGGAAGCGTAAAACTGATAAAAGTTAGCCGATCTGCCCTTACAAAACCAAGTGTGGTTCCTTACATCGACCAACGACGGCTTGCCACTGTTGAGCACAATGTCCTCAAAAGTGTCCTCGGTAGCGACAATCAACTCTCCAGCAAACGCTCGCGCAATAAACGCCAATCCAATAACAAAAGCACCCTTCATTTTGCCCACCGGGAAAAAAAAAAGCCGAGAAAAAGAAGTTCAAAGAATGAAATTTGAGGCGGTGATTTGCAAGGGTTGATCGATCATTAAAAAGTAGATAAATACAGAATATTATGTTTCTATGCAGTAACCAAATGTGCTGTATTTAGTCGGTTTGCCAAAAGTGCAGTGCAGAAGCCTTGGAGAAAACTTACAAAAGAAAACAAAAGAGATTTTAACTTTATTACCATCAAGCACTTCTCTTTCCAAGCATCAAAAGATCTCCACTCCCACTCGTGACACCCTGTAGTCAGGCAACATATCTCCATAACAACCAACACAACTGTGTTTAACCGCCTTCGCACCAGCCAAAAACAAAAAAAATTTCACTACGAAATTAAAAAAAGGAAGTTTCAATCAAAGGATAGAATGGTGAAGTTGACTGTGCTTGAAAACGACGGACAGATTCCGGAAGACTTTGCTGATGTTGCTGCTGCCGAAGTCAATGGCAAGGAAGACTTTTCCGACACCGAGTCTGAATTGAGCGATGTCGATGAAGATGATATCGCAAACGAGACTCTCTACGAGCGTTTGTCTGCTCTCAAGGATGTTATTCCTCCTCAGTACCGATCCGCCTTGTACTCGACAGCCTCGAGTGTCTACAACCTTGCCAGCTCATCCGCGGTCTTTGGCGGCAAAGCCCTCTGGGTAGTTACAACCTCTACCTTGCTCTTGTCTGTGCCTTTGTCTCTTGCCATTCTTGGCGAGCAGCAGGTGATGGAGATGGAGAAGGAGATGCGAATGGCTCAGGGAACTAACGAGGTACGTTTTTCTATGCGCTGACGACATATTTCTAACTTGCTAGATTCTCGGCGGTGCTGCTGTCCCCCCTGCTCAAGAGAAGCTGTAATCATCTTTAAATAATACGACAAATGCGTCTATTGTTGTGGCATGTTGGTTGATTTGCTCCTGGTGGGCTACTTGTTTGTATATTTGTCCCTCCCCATGCACCAGCGCTAAAAAATGATGGCAAATAAATGGGAATTTCTCTTATTCTATGTTGTTTTTTCTTAAACTACGTAAGACGTATAACTCAGATGATGCACAATCATATATACAAGGAAAAAAATGCAGTACTTGGCGCAGCCCAAAAGTAACAAAAGATTTCAATCGTCAAATGTTTATGAATGAGCCATAGGAATGGCCTTCTATTTTGTCTGATCATCGGGGCTGGACTGTTCTGAGGCGGGGATATCGTCGTTATGGTCTTTTTGAGGTGTTTTCCCGGGGCTAACTCGTTTAGAGTTGGGAACTAACGGTTTTCGTCGTTTAGGAACAAATGGATACCTGTTCTTAGGTCGATAGACCAGGTAGCCGTTTTCGTACTCATCTTGCTTTTCGGCTGTGTCCTCCTTCATACCCATAGATGCAGCTCTCCGCAGCTGGGTTGACGGGGGTCTATTGGTGATATAAGCTGTCCTAATGAGCATATTCAACTGATTCATCAAAAAACGCTTCTCTCGCAATATCTTCACTTCGGAGATTTTGGTTGAAGCCTTCCAGGTCTCTATATTTTTAATCGGCGGTAGACCCACGCTTTCGCTGGAAATAACCTCACCATCAAAGCTGTTGGTATTTGTAATACGGAAAATTGAAGTGTTTTCAACTTCAAAGTCTATGAATGTTGTCTGGGCACTGGTATCCTTAGTGCGTCGTTCGACAAAGCGATCATTCAACCACTCAAACCTGCCGAGATGAGAATTGACACTGTTAATCTTGTCGATCTGCTCGTCCGTGATCGGACTGGCAAAAATATTTAGAATGGGGCCTTCGCTGCGTTGCTCGCAGTAGGTCAATATTCGGAGATTCTTTTTTGGGTATCGCTCAGTCAAGAGATCAAAAATCTTGTTGATTAATTCCATGCTCATTTTGAATTCAGCTTCAGCAACAGGAGTACCATTAGGGCCATGAATGAAATCATCAATCTCGGTCAAGGGAAAGTACTGAAAGCCAAAAATCTTGCGAATGTTATGATATGCAACGAAAATACCATCCATATGACCAATTCTAGCCTGTAGCGAGTACTTCATAAAAGCAGAACGAGCCATATCATAGACCTCTCGTTCATAAGAGTTAAGTTCTCCATAAAGCTTGTTGATTTGATAGTAGGTTCCATAGCGTTCTTCTGTGTGATCCATATCATATCTGACTGCACAAACAGCCCGTGTCTTCAAGTCAAAGGTGCCATTATTGGGAAGTCGGTCGTCTTGACAGTCGAGCTGCGATCGCATAAGAAACCGACCAGCGGTAGCATAGTGATATGTCTCAGAGGCTTTGACAGGTTGGGGGGGCTTTTTGTGATGTATCCATGGCCTTCTTCTATATTCGTCAAACGCTATAGGGTCTGTTGTAAGTAACGTCTCCATAGAACGACCCTGATTTATTAGTACTTGCTCAACAGTTTTAGAGCATACTTACCAATACTGAAAGTAAGGTTTCATATCCAAAGCTTTTGTCATTATCGAGAGCATAGATATCGCCTTCTTCCTTATACCGGAGAAAAGTCAAGGCAGGCACAGTAGTCATAGGATTGAAATACTGATCGCTGTTGTCAGCAAAAGAAGGTAGCGAAGAAAGATTTAGTGGTCGGAAGTTCGAAAGAAACGAATGATAATGTGCTAGGGTTCCCGACATCGTTGAAGTAGAACCGGTGTACCGTGTCTTTGTTTGACGCGCAAGCTTCGACAAAATCTTATCTTTTGAGGCAGTGATGTATTTGGGAATTCGCGAAAAGTCGAATGCCGAGGGTGGCAAGATCTTCCGAAGAAATGGTGTGAAGAGGTATACCCTGGTTCGAATATCTTTTAGCACATGGACACCGGGATTGAAAAGCACACGATCCAAGTCGTGAGCTAACTTGGCAACTGGAGCTTGAGAAGGCACATCAACGGGATTGACTTCGATATTCGAAGCCTTAAGCTCCACAAAAGGCTCAAATGCCTCTACAGAAAAAAACCGTGAATCGCCTTCCTTCTGTGATAAATATGTATGAATATGCTGGATAAGACCTATTAGGTCAACATTAACCTCTTGAGCCCTGGATAAAAGTTCTGCCACAGAAGATTCTGGTTTGGTGAGTAAGTCGTTTACGGTTCGCAAGAAATACTTGTGTTTGGTTTCGGCGTCCTCGTTGCTATCTTTCGCCACAAGCTTAAGATTCTTTGACATTTCGTAAAAGACTTTGCGAGGGAGACTAGAGTAGAGCTCAATCAAATCGGTGAATCGATTGCTATTTGGGCTCTGGATTATCCTCGAGACCTGTGGGAGAAAGTCGCTAATAAAAGCAGACGGCGATTCTGGTTCAACTACTGAGGTAAATGCATTTTCGGTGGTAAACCGATTCATAATCTTGACGAAATTTGGCACCGTAAGTAGCTTCCCCATATTGTGCCTAGACGAAAGAAGCATGTGCTCCCTCTCTTGCTTTCCAGCAGCAGTGAGAAAAGCTAAAACTATCAAAAATGAACGAGAATAGACCTCTTCGTAGTTTTGGGGGCCCAGAAACTCTTTGATATAAGGCGCGTAATTTGTAGATGCGTCGTTGTACAAAACCACCCGATCTTTAAATGCTTTGACCTGGGATCTAGAAGGACTGAAAATCATTTCTTCTTCTGAATTATCAGCTTGTATGTCGTCGAATCTTTTGTCTAATTTATCGGTTTCACGCTGCTCTTCAAGCATTATTTCATAATAGAGCTGATCCATTTCTTCGTCGACATAATTAGTTTCGCTCAAAACATCAGACGCATCATTTTCAGTCACGGATTTTCTTGTGTTACTCGAACTGATTTCCCGAGAATCGGTCGTTTTTGGCGTCTTGTGAACTTCTTGAGCTAACCCGCGATCGGAGAAAGCACGTCGAAGCGAGGTATTTGGAGAGCATGAGAGACACATATAGTCTAATCTCGCACACCGGCCCGAAACGAGCGACGTTCTCAAAATTCTTCGAGACGCCCGCATCATTTTTTTCAGTTCGGTCGCTGGAACGTAGAAGGAAAATTTGCCCATGGCATCGTAGTCGCAGCAACCAAAACTACACGCGGTACAAACCAAACCATTATATGAATTAAAAATTTTATATGGTACAATAATATGCTTTTCAGAGATCTACAGTCCAAGTTCCTTGGATTTTAGTTTGTGTCACGCGAACTGGTGGGAGGTCCCAGCCAAGTGATCCCGTCCCAATGGCAGCACCCAACCTCGGAGCAACGTAGCATTCTCGCTTCATTCCAATAGCACCGTCAAGGTATTTTGGAGGGAAGGGGTGTGTCAAGGGTTTGGAATACGTGACAAGGCCAGTACGCTTAGAAATACCCCACAAAACCGAGGCGTTCAGGCTCACCAAGGGCTTCATTCGCAACTTTCCCGAACTCGATTTCTGAACAAAGTTATAGCAAAGATAATCGGGAGCAGTCATCTTGAACATAGTCGCCAAAACCGAGCTAGGGTGAATATATACGTTTTCGTCGAGTTCGTTGGCGGTGACTTGATCCATATCTTGGCCATGCCTGTCCCAAACATTCCTCACAGGTAACAGTGTTCTGTAAGGTACATTGATAATCTTTTTCTGCTTTTCTTTATCTTCACCCGATATCAAATCAAGCCGTATAGCGAGCTGATCGATAAATCCGGTAGCAATCATTTGCTTGATTGCCGAGACCTGCTGAGGAGTGGGGGGCTTAAGCTTAGCCTTGAAATCGTCGGAGACTGTACCATGACTGTTGGATGCAACAATACGAGTCAACTGTACTCTCAGCTTGTGAATTTCTTGCATGCTCTTAAATCGAAGGTAGTTGTCGAGACAGAAACGTTCTGTAGCACCCTCGTACTCGAACGCACAAATTGCCGCCAGCATTCTTAGAGCGTCACTTGATGAGTCAAGACCGCTGAATTTAGCCAGAGCCTTGTAGTATGCACCTATTTTCGGCTTTAGGTCACTATTTTCACGTTCCTGGTCGTCGGCTTCTTGCAAATTTGCAATTCCCAAGTCATGCTCGGTTAAAAATGGGTCACCAACAGTCAAACCAGCAACAATAGCAATCACGTAAGGAATACAGCCAAGTTGCTGTCCAGTAATCAAGATACGGGCAAAGCGAGGTGCAACCGGAAAAAGACTCATGTCAGTACCAAGCTTGGTCAGTCGGCCTTTTTCGTCGGTAGCACCCAAATATGATAACAATCTCTGTGCCCTAACAAGAGCACTTTTGTCAGGAGGTGTCGGGAAAGGAAAATTTTCAATTACATCAATGCACATGCTCTTCATTTGCAAAACAACGCCGTCAATAGGCATGCGAAGGATTTCAGGCTTGCTGAACTGAGTAAATGAGTTCTCAAAAACTGCAGAAGAGTACAATCGGTAGCAATGACCGGGTCCTGTTCGGCCAGCTCGACCGGAACGTTGGTTGGCACTGGCCTTGCTAATCCAGTCGATGTCGAAGCTCTGAACGCCAGTTTCTTCATCGTAAGTCCTCTCCTTCACTTTTCCACAGTCAACAACATATCGGATCCCGGGAATCGTAAGCGATGTTTCAGCAATGTTGGTTGCAATCACACATAATCGACTGTCTGCAGGTGGAGTATTGAAAATTTTAAGTTGCTCTTTAGTAGGAAGTAAAGAGTACAATGGTAAAACATGTAGAGGCTGCTGATTTGGTTTAGCAGACAAGTCTTGTTCTTCAAATCCCTCCTCTTCCTCGTCATTGGAGTCATAATCGTCATTGTCTTCATCAAAATCAATATCTGCCAATTCCTCTTCGTCGCCAAATTCAACCTCTTCTGCTTCAAACGTAGCTATATTTGTTAGAAGAAAAAATCTATGAATGTCTTCCACATACCTGTTTTTGAATCTATGCGAACGGGAATGTTGCTTTCCTTGGAGCTCTTGGCATTCGGAAAGGGGAAAGAGGCTCGAAGTTTTCGACACATTGTAGTAATCTCATTACGGCCAGTCATGAAGATCAATATACCACCCGGGGGCAGCTTTTCGTGGATTTTAGAGGTCTTTCTTATGGCTTCAGAGACGTAATCAGTAGGCGTCCGTCGGTTAAAATGATTAGCGACGGGATATTGTCTAGCTTCAACCTTGATGACTGGAGGTGGGATTTTAAACAGCGAAGCATTTTCCGTAAAGTCAGAGACGCGAAGCGTGGCGGACATAATGATCAACTTCAGTGGTCGTATCTTACCGGTCGTATCTTCTTCAATCATTTCACGTCTTAATCGCAAAACTCTGCTAAGAGCTCCGATCAGAATATCAGTATTCACATTGCGCTCGTGAGCTTCATCAATGATGATGGCAGAGTACTTGTTAAGCAAAAAGTCGTCGCTCAGTTCACGGAGTAGAACACCATCAGTCATAAACTTAACAGCGGTCTCAGAGTTCACAGTAGCGTCGAATCGAATCTGGTAGCCAACCTTTGACTTGTGGTCCCCAAGCTCAGTTCCAACTCGCGAAGCCATGCTAACCGCAGCAACTCGTCTGGGCTGAGTGATACCAATCATACCAGGGTTCTTGCTATCGGGATTACCATAACCGGCTTCAAACAAAAACTGGGGTACCTGGGTAGTTTTACCGCTACCAGTTTCACCGCAAATGACGACGCAGTCATAATTATTTATAAATTCCATAATGCGCTGCTCTTCCCCAACCACGGGAAGTTGAAGACGTTCACTCTGAATCTTTGGGTCACGGTCAACGAAAACATTAAAAGCCTTTTCGTTTGAAGAAACAATCGAAGGGTCGAGAATCTCAGGAGGTGGACTTTCTCGGTCCTCTTCTCGGTTGAGTGGAATATACTCTTCAGAAAACTTGGGAAATACCAGCTGCGTAACTGTTTCTTCAATCTCGGTTTCTCCAGAGATCTCCTTCATTTGATTCTGTGCCCATTCCTTAAAACTTGAACCTCGAGACTGATTACTTTCTTCTTCTTCACTCTCACTTCCGCTTTCGTCTTCGTCATCATCTTCGCTTTCAGAGTCTTTACTTTCTTCGGCACTAACGTCGACTTCTTCGTCCTCTTCATCATTGGATTCATCAGAGTCATCGCTGTCTTTAGGTTCTTCGAAGGTAACATGCTTTTCCTTCTTTGAATTTGCCGTTTCTGAATCTTCAAAGCCATCCCATTCTTCGTAATCGTCTGATTCGCCTCCTTCCTGAGAATCTTCCTCCGAATCGCTGCCGTGCTCGTCCTCACTGTCAGAGTCAAAGTCGTTGTCCTCAGATCCTGGCTCGTAAGAGTTTAAAATAACATCGGGTATATGGTTTTTCTTTTTCATTACTTTGCGTTTTTGGTCTTCAGCAAGTTTGGCGCGCCAGTTGTAAGATACTTTGTTTTCGGATCGGGCCTTTTTCTTGATAGGTACACCCCAGGCACCTAGTCCTGAAGCCATTTCATCTGCTGATCTCTTTTTCCCGTCGCTAGAGGTATTGACAGTATGCTTGGGTTCCTGCTTCTGTGTCTCTTTTGCTTTGGCAGCCGCAAAAGCAGCCAGGATCTCTTCAGAGGTGGACTTTTTCGAAGTGTCAATTTTCGGCAAATCATCTTCACTAATTTCATGTTCTTCGTATAATAAGGCTTTCGAGTCCTCGTCCCCAAGTCCGAGTTTTTCCTTCTGGATCGCTTCCTGTAAAACCTCTCGTTTCGTCTCACGCTTCCTGCCCAAGAACTTTGTACTCTTCAATAACGAGGTATCGAATTTTGAATGTGATAGCTTCTCAAGCAGATCTTTGCGTTCCTCTCGCTTAAGTTGGCGTTCCTAATATTTATTAGCTAAATCGCAGTTGAAGAACTTGACCACTTACAATGTACTTATCCAACCGCTTTTTCTTCTTACTCGACATTTTTGAGTCCTTAGGTTTCAAGTCTTCCCGCAACTTCTCCCGTCGCTCCTGCTCTTTCTGTTGTTTGCTTTTCGGAACAACAATCTCGGCATTCGAGTCTGTCGGTGATGAAACGGAGGGCCTCTCTTCCTCGCCCTCAACATAGCCAGAGCGATCTCGGCGTAGTTGCTCACGCTTCTGAACGCTGCCAGCTCGGGCTTTGTCGTTAAACCTTTGGCGATATTTTGCCATGTTTTTTGATGGATTTTTGGGTATTTTTTTGGGAGGTGAAGAAAAAAAAAAAGTGAGCAGGGTAAATTTTTTGTAACGCTTTGAAGCCGTTTTTACGGTGTTTTCAATAGAATTCTTTGGAAATTTCATTAGTGAAAGTGTTTACAAATTCGTCTGTTATAGTCCAGGTTTTCTGTTCGAGATCAGAACTGAAAAGTCTGAGCGAGTTTCAGCTCTGGCCGGGTACGCGCTTCGAGAGCCATGTTCCAAAAGGAGACCTCGAGCGTACAGGCATTGGCAAAGATATCCACGAGTTCCTCAAGACGTGCAGGTGATACGTGTTGAAGATGCTCTTCAAGGAGCTCGAGCCCGAGTTTCTCAGCTTCCATCATGTCCGGAGAGTCGTAAGTCTCGATCCACTTGTAATAGATGTTTCCCTCGACTTTAGTTTCTGGTGAGGCGTGAAGCCGTTTTCCAACAGTTACATATCCCAATAAGCATGGCATCATGGCGACTTGTAAGGCAAGCCAGTCCTGACTCTGCCCAACATCCAACACGTAGCGAGTGTAGGCTGTGCAGGTCAAATCTTCAGGTAGGCGCATCAGCTCTTCTCGTGAAATACCAAACTCTTCACAGTAAGCAAGATGTAGTTCAGTTTCTCGCTTGATGTGAATTACAATCTGAGCAGCCTAACAGAGTTAGCTAGCGATAAAAAAATGATTTTCGACCCACTTTTTCAATGTCATCCAAATTATTGGATTTGTAACCAGCCATGGCAGACATTCGAGCATATTGAACAAGGTATAAATAGTCTAAATTGTTAGTTTAGCGCTGACTCTTCTAAAACTCTAGAATTACCTTGCTGTAAAAAGTATTTAAAGCATTCAATATCTAATGTACCATTCGCAAGCTGGTCCAAAAAGGGATGGTAGATATACTTCTCCCAAATATCGCGCACTCTGGGATGATTCAAGAGATACTCAGCAGCATGGGTTTTGAAAAACGGTCTGAATGTAGAGTTGAAGAGATGATTCACAGGACCGTTTCCACCTCCAATTACAATAGGGTGCGAAATAGCACCGTGAACATAGTAGATCGCTTCCTTAGTAGCATCTTTGATTGGCTTTTTCAGGGCCAAATTAGAAGCGATTGCAGAAGAGAGCGTACAGCCAGTTCCATGAGTATTTTTCGTTACGATGTAGTCGCTAGTGAAAAGAGTGAATTCATGCCCATCGTAGAGTACGTCAACAACAATTGTCTTGTAGTCGTCTGGTTTAGAAGACGACTCATTCTTCACACGTATCGGGTGATGTCCGCCTTTAACAAGAACATATTTTGAACCTAAAGAATGCAGAAATTCTGCCAACTTTTTAATATCGTCAACAGATTCAATGTCCTCTGTCTGAGTCAAATCAGTGTAGCCGACATGATTTGCGATTAAAATCGCCTCAGGTATGTTAGGTGTCACAATTGTTGCTTGAGGCAGTAATAATTCAATATAGGCCGATATAGCTCCATCAGACAATAGCTTGGAGCCAGTCGTCGCCGATATGACCGGATCAACAACAACAGGAATCTTCTGAGGGGAGTGCTCTCTGTACTCAATGATTTTTTGGGTAACCAAAGTGACAATTTCTGAGCTGAAAAGCATCCCGGTTTTAATTGCGTCAGTTCCGACGTCACTGAGAACGGCCTCGAGTGTAGCGCCAAGGTGCTCCAGGGAAGTAGCTGCAATTGAAGTTACTCCACGAGTATTCTGGGCGGTCAATGCGGTGATTGCAGTTGTTGCAAAGCATCCATGAGCGCTGACCGTTTTGATATCAGCTTCAACTCCAGCTCCCCCGGACGAGTCTGATCCGGCGATGGTGAGTACCCTCGGAATAAAGGTAGGGGTAATACCAGCTCTATGTAGATTAGCTTCTTGTAGATGGGCTTCATGGATCAAGTAAAAACATACTCTATCATAGTGCAAGTGGAGTGTTGAAGTCTACACTTTGAGCATCTCAACCAATTTTGACTTTTTCATCTGCGGAACAAGAAATTTTATAGCCTTCAAGGTTTTTTTATATTATGTCATCTACAGATTATCCAGAGGAGACCTACTTGCCCATTCAGCCTGGTGGATCCATGATTTTAGCATGGCAAGTTAAGAGTACGTTTTGCTATATGTGGACTCTGGAGCCTTCTACTCACCGCTAAATCTATTCAGATAAACCAGTTTTGATTGTTGGCGGAGGATCGGTATAAATTCTTTTGATTTTTATTAGAATACTTAGTGCTGACTACTTCAGGTGGCATCTTCCCGTGTATACCATTTCCTTAATGCAGACGCCAAGATTACCGTCGTTTGTCCCTCCTCTGGACTTGAAGGAGAACTAGCATATCGAATTTTGAAAAACCCTGATCAAGTCAGACACGTTGCTCGGCCATTCGACATGCGTGATCTGAACTCTACGGATGTTCCTGAGCTTTACTTTCCCGACGAAGACTACTCCATATCCACTGACCCAGAGAAAAGATGGGCCATGGCATGTATTGCGATAGATGATCCTGTATTGTCTCGGCAAATCGCATATGTTGCTCGCGATTCGGAGCATAGAATTCCTATCAATGTCGCCGATGTCCCACCACTGTGCGACTTTTATTTCGGCGCTGTGCATAGAGATGGGCCAATCCAACTAATGGTCTCTACAAATGGCTCAAGTCCAGGTTTAGCAGGACGTCTGCGAACCGAAATTGCTTCTGGTCGTGGAATCCCAACGAACGCCGCTACCGCCGTTACAAATATGGGAGCTCTTCGTGCTCGTATTCGACAAAAGGCTGGCGGAAATGTAATCATGAAGCCGTCTTCATCCTCTTTGACGGAAAAACAGAAGCGGGAAATCAAGCGGGCGAGTAAATCCCGAATGCTGTTCGCTGGTTCGATAGCAAATGGCTGGTCCTTCGAGGAGATGGCGGCGCTAGACGAACAAGGAACTGACGAAATCTTAAACGATCTTGAAAAGAGTATTCAGGAATACAAAACAGCGCGCCAGGTTCGAAAGGATCTCGCCAAGATTGAACGCGATGTCAAAGAAATAACAGTTCAGGGCGCTGAAACTCCGGCTGATGAGGACAGCAGCGATGACAATATGGAGGACCTTGACATTATGAAGAGAGCGCCGACGTACAATGACATTGTGACGAGGATAAAGAAGCCTTGAACTGATTAAAGAAGATAACCTGATTTGTACGAATACTAATAAAGACTTGCATCTAATACAATATGTTTCTATTTTATAGAATGTACATCACCCCATCTACCTACCAGTCCTAATCCCAGCCAACTCCAATGCTAATAATAATGTGTTTTTTTTCTTATTTTGTATCTTTCTTTTAGGGGAAAGCTAGAATCTGTCTGGAAAAACTATCGGAGCAACGAGAGTCCAGATATAGAGAGCAAAACAGATCCAGGCGCTGATAATCTTCACCCAAGAGGAAAAGTACGTTCGGCCCACAGGAACAAAATCGCCATCGGCATCTTTTTCAACGTTCATCGTTAGCAGAGTTGCCGTCCATTGGGTCGCTAGGAAGAAGATAAAGTGAAAGAGCGAATAGTTGTAGCGCGTCGTATTACGCTCATCGTCATTAGCGACATCAAACTCATCATCAGACTCCCAGATAGGATCTTCCAAAGCAGAAGCAGGCAAAGATCCTCTATCAATAGCAGCACGAATAGCATCACGACGCATTTCTGAGCGGCTTGGCTCGCGGTCAACCAAGCCATGACTAGTCATACTTTCATCGGAATCGCCCAGAGCAGAATAGCCACCATTAGCTCGATTCTTGAGAGACGAAGTCTGTGTAGCAGCATTCGTGGTAGTATACGCAATCGTTAATATTGTGAATAGGGCACCCAAAATAATAGAGGCTGTACGAGTGCCTTTGGAACGGATCAGAGGATTGCACATTCGATCGTCTGGCTCGGAGACGACAGCAGACATTGTGAGATAGGTGCAGTAAATGCTGACCATAGCACTCTGAGCAAGACCGGCGTTTGAGTTAAACTCCTGGACTGTAGGACTGACAGAGAGACAAGAAATAATAATGGTAAGAATCATGTCGATAGAAATAGCCGCTTGGTTCATAGAGCATCCACTTCCGGCGAAAAATATATACATGATAACAATAAGAGCTATTGTTCCGGCGTACATGATACCGGTAGAACCAATAAGGATGACCTGGTAAAACTTTGAGTCGTACTCTTCGATATTCATGATGCACTTTTCAGCCCACGCATGAGCGAAATCCACCAAAAGTACTAGCCCAAAAATCACAAACATAAAGGCGAACACGAGCGAGATGTAGTTACCCCAAACAATAAAAAAGCGCTCAGGAATCAGAAAACATAATACCACTAATGACACATAAAGCAGAATCTTTGGACCCCAGAAGCCATTTTGTATCTTTGACCGTTTGCTTCTAGTGGATTGCACGCCGAGAAGCAGGGACCCTAGGACTATATGAAAAGCACCCAATGCAAAGTTGAAGCGGTGCACAGCGACAAAGCCAGTACATTCCTCACCAAAGCAAGACACCTTGACATAGTTAAATAGCCATTTTTCAATGTGCTTGGTGGCCCAATCCGTAAGCATAATCCAGGAAAGCAGAGAGTTCACGAAGAACAGAATAGCATAGCTGACACGAGTACTAATCGAGTTTGAGCACGAACCAAACCCACGGCAGATCACATTACAGGCAGCAGCACCACAGCAAGATGCAACCCAGCTGCCCACAACGCTGACAACCGGCATCGCAAGCAAAGGCGCCGATAAAACAGCTCCCATTGCTCAGTGATAGTGAAGTGGCGTCGTCGAGTCGACGATGGCAACCATGCAAGGAATGTGCGTAGTATCAATAACTCTACAAAAAAAAGGACTAAAAGAAAGCTTGGTATAGTAAAAGAAAGTAACTACAGCATTTCCATCATTTGAGATATTCTACGTGGTTTGTTATCTCTTGAATTCATAGCTAAACATATAAATAAACCAAACGAAAAGTACACTAAACAAGGCATGACAGATCATAACCCATTAATAAAATTATTTTCAATTTTAACTCCCTTGGCATGCCAAACATGGATAATATACAAAGGGTCCGTAGAAAGCGGCTATGCCCAGGTAAGAAATGAGCCTCAAAATGAAAAATAGAGAGCAATCTGTTTCATTTCGAAATAATAATAGGATTGGCAACGACATTATAATAAAGTTCTCCCTGGATTAGCAGAACAATTAGACTTTCAATCAACAAGCCCGTGAATAACTTTACCGACGCTGATGAAGAAAAATTAGTTCCAGGTTATTATTTAGTCCCAGACCAGAGCACTGTAGGTGCCACTGTTCACCTTTGCAGCAGGTTTGGGAGTAGGAACCTTGGTGGCAGTGGGGGCCTCTGCTTTGGGAGCAGCTCGCTGCTTGACAGGAACGGTGACCCATTCATCAACAATTGGGGCCTTCTTTTGGAGCTCCTCGTAAGAGTTTGTTCCATTCGTAGCTGCGGCGAAAGACTGCGGCTCCGATGTGGGTCCGCTAGGGAGGGAGTCCCAAGAGGGAGCAGGAGCAGAAGCTTTTCTGGATACATTAGCCAAACGAGCAGCCTCGGCTCGTTCGTGCTGGTAGTCGCGTAGACGTTCCTGGCGTTCCTGTTCGGCTGTAGCCTTAGCCGCTTTGGCCTTAGCCTTCTTGGCCGCATTCTGACGCTGCTTTCGGGTCAATGGTTCATTTGATCCAGAGGCGTCTCCATTACTCTTCTTGCTCTGCTTTGTAGCAGCAACAGAAGTAAATCCATCCGCATCTACTTTGGGACCTGCAGAGGGCTTGGAGGAGGTCAATCTAACAACGCGGGGTCCTGCGGGAGGCACATCATCATCTGCAAGCATGTCAGAAAGGCCAGCCTTTCGGAGAGTGCGATCAATATGAGAAGGCATTTCTTGGGTTTGCGCTTCGGGTTCTGATTCCGATCTGTCGACGGCCTCGCTAGAAGAAGCCGTTTTGGATTCCTTAGCAGGTTCAGCTTTGGCGGACTTCTTTGCCTTGGGTTTCTTTTTGTTCTTCTTCTTGCTATCTGCAGGGGAAGTCGAAAGCTGAACAGATTCATCCGACTCAGCGGTGGGACCAAGCAAGCGGATGGCCGACTTAACGACAGCCGGGTGAAAGTAAAGGTAAGATCCGAGTCCAAGGGCCACGATGACAGACCAGCTAGCAATTGGATCTAACGACGGCATGGTTAATGTTTGGGTTTTGTTTTTGTGGCTGTTTTAGCTTCTCTGTGGTTTTTTTTCTCTGCGTCCTCGTCTCTTTTTTTCCGAAGTGGTTGCCATGCCAATGTAATGTTGTGTATTTATCCAGGATGTCAAAAGTTTGGGGGACGCAAGAAGAAAAAAAAACTACGTGAAAGCGAGCAGAATTTTAAAAACCAAGCCAAATTTATACGTCTTTGCTTGTGTTTTTGTTTAGCAACTTGGCAGTTTTCCCCGAGGACGCCGACATCGCGAGCACAGAAGAAAAAACAGAACTCGGCAAGGAGAAACCCCCAACCCGCTTCACAAGCAATTTAAGGTAAAATAAAACCGAAAAATACAAAAAAAACTGAAAATAAATTGAAGAAAAAACAGTCAAAAACTCCGGAAAAACTGTTAAAAAGTCAATCGTGCGGCTGCGTGGATCTGTTTGTGGGGAGTTGCCATGCCAACTAGGAAAACTTCTACTTTAGCCGCAAAGAAAATCCCAGTTTTCTTCTTTTGAACGCGGAAGGAAGAGCGTCTTTAAATTTGGTTTGGTGTGGTTTGGTTTCTCTTTTGCTCAGAGGCTGTGTTTTTTTTTACCTGATAACATTCGCGAGCACCTTCGTTTATACTAATATATTCTCTCGATATGGACTTCTCGAAAGCACGCTTTGGCAGGCCTCCTCAGTGCATTTTATGCCTTCCTGATTTTGGCATTTCTCTTCCGGTAGGGCCGGGAGCATCTATTCCCTGGGCACGCTACTTCGACGTTCTTTTGGATGTGCGGGTGCCAATCACTATCGCGGTAGTCTACGCGGTCACGGTCCACTATTTCAACAGTTCTAGGCCATGTGCGCCTGCTAAAATTACCTCTACTCGAGGATTCAAGTACTTTAGTTTGTTGCACAACGTGTTCCTTTGCGTTTACTCTCTTTGGACGTTTGTTGGTATGACAAGTGTGGTTCTCAACAATGTCGTCACAGGCACGCGAGCTTCCGGCGGCAGCTCCGGAGCCTGGCGCAACATGTGCTCTCTCGATGATGGGGGTATTTGGACCGATGGTCTACGTTCATATGGCTATCTGTTTTATCTCAGTAAATTTTACGAAGTGGTAGACACCATGCTGATTTTGATCAAGGGCAAGAAATCGTCCCTTCTTCAGACATACCACCACGCCGGTGCCATGATTTCAATGTGGGCCGGAATACGATATGCTTCGCCACCTATTTGGATTTTTGTTTGCTTCAACTCGCTCATCCACACTCTAATGTACTTTTACTATTCGCTAACAGTCTTGAAGATTCGTGTACCGAAGGCTGTCAAGCAGGCATTAACGACTGCCCAAATCTGCCAATTTATATTCGGTGGGTCTCTTGCATGCATCCACTTGTTTGTGCAGTACTTTGATCCCCAGATCGGTAGCTACAGATACTGTCTCTCTAACCCCGGTCAAGTATTCGCTCTCGTCGTTGTGGTTGGCTATCTATTTCCGCTTACCTTTTTGTTTGTAAACTTTTTCCACCGCTCTTATAAAGACAAGAGTGTTGCTCGAGAAGTCAAGGCGGTCAAAAACCAGGTCTCGGCAGTACTGTCTGCCAGCCTTCACTCAACGAACAATTCTTAACGAATCTTGAACTTTCTATAATGACACACTGGTTTTATACCAGTCAAGAATGCAAAGGAGTTGCCAAAAAGATGAAACTGTTGTTACACAGGCAGCAGGCATTCCGATCAACCCCCTTATCTATTAATACTAAATGAAAGTAATATGAAATTTAATAATACAATATTTATGAAATAGCACCGTTTTCGTATAACGATAGAGTTTATAGAGCGTTGTCAAGGGTCGGATTTGCCTAGCAACGACATTTGCAGTGTTAGCGCCTTTGCACCAAAAACGCTTCGTCAGTACTGCGTGAAAATGGCATCGAAGGCACTTATTTTGGTGAGTATTTATTGGTGATTCGGTGATGAGATTGCTGTTACTTATGATTGGATTTTACTAACTGTTGTGTGCCAGGTTGGCGGCGACACTCGAGGTACACGTTTTCGACCTCTCTCGCTCGACATCCCCAAGGTAAGACCATTACTTTGAATCATCATTTCAATATGCTAATGAACATCAAGGTTCTTTTTCCCGTTGCTGGAAAGCCAATTCTCTCTCATGCCTTGGAGGCTGTAGCTTCTGTGCCCTCTGTGAAGGAGGTCATCCTGCTTGGCTTCTACGACGACGCCGTTTTCAAGGACTTTATTGCTGATGCATCCAAGGAATTCCCCCAGTTTACTATCAAGTATTTGCGTGAGTACACAGCACTGGGTACCGCTGGCGGTCTCTATCACTTCCGCGATGTTATTCTTCGCGGCGGCCTCGAACAATTCTTTGTCATCCACGCTGATGTCTGCTGCTCCTTCCCCCTGCGTGACATGCTCAACTTTGCCCAGGAGCACAAGTCCAAGTACCTCATTCTTGGAACTCGTGTTCCCCGCGAAGTGGCTTCCAACTTTGGCTGCATAGTGGCTGATCCCCAGTCCCACTTGGTTCTTCACTATGTCGAAAAGCCAGAGGAGAGCGTTGTTTCCAATTTGATTAACGCCGGTGTTTATTTGTTTGACAAGAGCATTTTTGACGTCATTGGCTCTGCTCGTACTCAACGCGAGCAGAACGCAGCTGGCGGCCAAATCAGCGAAGAGGGTGGAGATGTCCTCCGTCTCGAGCAGGACATTCTCGCTCGATTGGCTGAAACCGAGTCCTTCTACGTCTACGAGACCCTCGACTTTTGGCGCCAGATCAAGACCGCTGGCTCTGCTATTCCTGCCAACTCTTTGTACTTGCAAAAGATCTACCAGACCAACCCCGACACACCTAACTTTGCCAAGCCTTCCTCCAACATTGTCGCTCCTGTCTACATTGACCCTACTGCCGAGGTTGATCCTACTGCTAAGCTTGGACCCAACGTTTCTATTGGACCTCACTGCAAGATTGGCCGAGGTGCTCGTGTCAAGGAGTCCGTCATTTTGGATGGCACTACTGTTGGCCATGACGCTTGCGTTTTGTACAGTATATTGTCGCGAAACTGCCGGATTGGTGGCTGGTCTCGCGTTGAAGGCACGCCCGTTAATCCTACTGAGCACGCCCAGACTGTTGTGAAGAACGGCGTTAAGGTCCAGAGTGTGACTATTCTTGCTTCAAATGTCATTGTTGGTGACGAAGTCCGTGCCCAGAACTGTATCGTTTTGCCGCACAAAGAGATTAAGACCGACGTTGCGAACGAGGTCATTATGTAAAGATCTAAGACGGTTCAAGAAAAGGAAAGCGGTCACATCTTTGTAGGGCCGTTGCTGTGATTTGCAATGTCATAATTTGTGTTCTTTTTACCTTTGTTTATTCTCATCTATTTGCTTGACGTTCTGAAGTCTCAAGTGTAGAAAGCTTTTTGTTTTTGAAAATATAGGTTTCATAATTGAACTAGGTTGGTGCACGTAAGGCTATATACAAGAGTAAAAGTACAAGTGGAGAGAATTTTTCGCGTCAATTTTTTCGCGTTAGTGATCAAGTGGGGTGTCTGATGAAGGAGCCTTTATTTCTTCCAGCAGTTCTTCTGGGCTGATATTTACGAGTTCGCCAAGGAACGACCAGGCTGGCTTGTAGAGGACGACAGCGCGAGGTCGGCCGTAGCCGTCACGCCAGCCGCCAAAGCTCCACTTTCCGGGGGGCGCCGGCGCCTCATCCGAATCAGGTATGGTAACACCCAAAAATTCTATTTCACGTTGAATAGTGTCGTTGTGGCTTTTGATTGCGTCCATTACCTCGAGCATTTGGCGAGGGTTTCCAATTTCAAGGACAATACCCTTGACGTGCTGATTGAGTGGCTTTCCTACACTGAGCTCGTAGGCGATAGTGAGGATTCGATTGTAAAATTCAATGCCACCTACAAGGGCTTCTCGGGGTTCGTAGCGACGCACGCTGGCCGCGACTCCACGAGCACTTAGGTTATCCTTGTACTCTTCCTCGCTGATGTAGGGTGGGTTTGCAGTAATCAAATCGACATGACCCTGATAGTCAGTCAGTGGCTCTTTCTGGAGCATTCGCGGCGGGGGTGCAGTTGCGCCTAGTAGCTCAGACTGGGCTGCCTTTGTGCCGGCTGCGCTGAAGAGGCTGCCAAACTGTCTCTTTGGGGTTTTTCGGGGCGTTTCAACAGATTTTGAAAACCCGCTCGGACCCGAATTAGCAAGCTCCTTCTGCTCCTGTTCAATTTGGCGCTCGAGGTCGACGTAGGTCGCGAAGATATGCTGGCGAAACCACTCTTGAACGGTCGAAACGATGGAATAATTAAAAAGATCACCGTTGACAAAGTCGATACTGGTCACTATGTCGGTGTTGAGAGGCGCACCGTCGCCTGTCAACTCTGCAATATTGCCGTTTGCAAGAGTTATCGCATCCTCACTCTTGTCAACACCCAGCATTTTCCATGTGAGTTGGCACTTGGCGTGTCTTCCATGGCCAAAGCTGAGCTTCTGGTATGCCTCTGCAAGAAGTGCGCCGATACCAAGGCCGATGCAGCCCGTGCCGGAGCAAAGATCGAGATGGTTGATGCTCAACCGTGGATCAGTCGTTTTTTCCAGCGTCTCACGAGCATTCACAAGTGCGTCACCTAGCATCATGGCCCACTGCTCGGTCTCTGGCCGGGGGATCAAGACACCGGGGCGGCATTGGATATGGACATATCCAAACGGCTGCGAGCCAAGAATATACTGAAGGGGGTACCCCTTTCCACGCATCTGACACGCTTTTGCAACCATCTTGGCCTGGTCGGCTCCGTCAACGGCACGCTGTCCAATTTCCTCTTTGAGCCATCGCAGCTCTCGCTCGGCAGCCTCCACGGTCTTGAGTGCCGGTAAAAGGCGAGCAATGTTCGGGTCGCTCTTCGCAGTCGCACGAACGAGTTGCGGGCTCACGCGGGCCCTCAAACACGCTGCGACTCGCATTTCAAATTTAATTAAAGTATTAAAGAAAAATCAAAAATGAGACTTCAACGTCACGACTTGGCGGTCATTTTTGGTATATGGGATTTGGGAAGACGGGATTGTTTTTTGGTTTTGGGGGGATTTTCAAGTGCAGAGAAGCATCTGTGGTCAATTGATGGGTCTTAGAAGTCTCTTTTTAAATATTTTGGAGAGTTCTCGGCTATTGTAGCTGCTTAATCAGCCTGTTTCAAGTATATCTCGGGAAAATACTCCAAATGTAGCCCTTTTCCTTTTTTTAAAGCAAGATATAATAATAATCCCCTATTTATAATACTTTTAACTTTTCGAGAGACTTGAGAGAACTCGTCAAACCAGTCAATGCTGGTCGTATGTTGTCGCCATGGCAACCGAAGCAACTGCCTTTAGACAGAAAACTCTTCTCGGCAGACAGAAGAAAAAAAAGGCAGCAAAAGAACACAAAAAGAACAGAAATCGAGAAAAAACGATGGAAGACCATTCGCGAGATCCTTGTCCTATCGTCATTGTGAACGATTTCGGTGGTGCTTTTACCCTCGGTGTAGGTTCTCACTCCGGGTTCACTTTTACCGGCACTAACTTCGCCTAGGTTGTGGGTGGTACTATCTGGCACGGAATCAAGGGCTTCCGTAACTCACCCATGGTATGTTTTACTATGCTAGATCGCTAAGTACATGAGGGCGGACTCTGTGACGAGAGCTTTGCCACTTGCTTTCTCGACCTGGCTTTCCGGACTGTTCGGACTAACAAGTGATTTCATAGGGTGAGAGGCGGTTAGGCGCAATCAGTGCAATCAAGGCCCGTGCTCCTGTTGTCGGCGGTAACTTTGGTGTCTGGGGTGGTTTGTTTTCGACCTTTGACTGTGCCGTCAAGGGTGTCCGCCGAAAGGAGGATCCATACAACGCCATCATCGCCGGTTTCTTCACCGGTGGCGCCCTTGCTGTTCGAGGTGGTTGGAAGCAGATGCGTACTTCTGCTATCACCTGTGCTTGTTTGTTGGCCGTCTTTGAAGGTGTCGGAATCGCTATGCAGCGATGGTTTGCCCCTCCCATGCTCCCTCCTGTACGTTGCCTCGTGTTTGATCTCTGTTGGTTCTCTTGTTTGCTAACTTTTACAGCCCCAGCTTCCCGAGAATATCGCTCCTATTTCCGCCTAGGCACCGTCCTAGGTTTTCTGACCCACGACTTTTTTGCTCTTTGTTTGCTTGCTTTATAGAGCCCCGTGTTCCTAATGTAGGAATATTCGATTTATAAATAATCGACTCAAAAAATGTACAGTTTGGTTTGTTTTTTTCTCCGTTTATGTTTTCCACCCACCACTGCTGTGCATCCAAACCCTCGACCATTAAGTCGACCGTGACTTTTTCTACTGAAACCTTCCAGGACGTGTTCGTTTTTTTCATCAGCAGCTTCGCCATTTGATGAGGTGTTTAGGTAAAGGGATTATCTTTCACTCTGTACGGTACGGCCCCTTTTTCGTGTATATAACGGGGGCTTCTAATCTCAAAGTGTCGCATTCGTTTTTTTACTCTTTGTTTTCTTAATTATTTTGTCTGTGCGACGGTGTGTGCGTGCTTTGTTTTTGGGTGATTTGAAATTGTACTGTGGTTTGGAATACGACTGTAAATGATTGAAAATAAGGCCATGTAGCTTTGTAGCCAGAATGCGTCCAGCGCATTCCTAATTTGCGAAAAAAAAAAAGAGTTGTGCGATGTTATCGGAGCTCAGATCCGAGAAGGACCTCAAACGGGTGCGAGCCTGTGTCGTCTACGAGGCGATGGGACTGGCTTAGCTACCCGATGAGTTGAATGCACCGGAAGTGGATCAGTCAGTCTATATTTGCTGAATTTTGCCTTTTTTTGTCTCTGCTTTGCTTCGCCTGATTTCTTTTGCTGCTGTCATCCTTTGGGCATAAGACAAAAAACTGGAGGGGTAAATTTGATTTTTTTGTCTTTGTTACTGCTACGCCTATGCTATGGTTTCAGCAAGACTTTCTATTAATAATATAGTCATTTCCTATTTTTCTACTCTATTTTTGACTAATTAAAGCTTTGTGTACTTACCGGAGCCGTCAAGGACAGCCAGTCGGTCGCGGGTGATGTCCTTAACGGTGGGGCATCCGGCGAGTATCATGGTGTGTTTGAACTCCTTGTAGAGGAGGTCGATAGCCAACTCGACACCCTTCTGGCCGTCGTAGGCTAAACCCCAAAGAGCAACTCGGCCAATGTAGACGCACTCAGCACCAAGAGCAAGTGCCTTGAAAATGTCGCTACCTTTGCGAATACCAGAGTCCATGTGGATAGGGATACGGCCAGCAGCCTGTTTGACACAGTCATCGAGAGCCTCAAAGGGAGCGAGAATGCCGTCGAGCTGACGACCACCCATGTTGGAGAGAATGACACCTGAGGCACCAGCATTGATGGCACACTCGACGTCCTCCGAACAGACAACACCCTTAACCCAGACAGGCAAAGGAGTCAAGGTTGTGAGCCACTTGATATCCTCCCAGTTCTGTGCGGGGTCGTTGTTGAGATCGACCTCACCGCCCTCATTACGAAGGAGGGTGCCCAACTCAAAAGGAAGGGCGTATGCGGGAGAGTCCTCGGCGATCTTTCCACCAAAAAACTTGATGCCGTTCTCGACCTCGTTACGTCGGAAACCGTGAGCAGCAGCATCGACAGTGATGACAAGCACGTCAAAACCGGCCTTGTAGGCACGCATGACGACTTCCTTGGTCCTGGATCGGTCGCGGAAGATGGAGATTTGCATAGCAAACTTGGTACCGGGGGCAGCTTCCTTGCGGGCAGCAGCGACCTCTTCAAGAGTGCAAGATGAGTACGAAGACAAACCAAAGTTGATTCCCGAGTTGGCAGCACCCTTGGCAGTCGCGCACTCGGCATCGGGGTGTGCAAGTCGGTGCATTCCCGAAGGCGAAACGCCCAAGGGGAACTTGACATCGGCACCCCAAATGTTGGCGCTGGTATCGACCTTGCTGACGTCGACGAGAACACGGTTACGGATCTTGTAACGTCTGAAACAGTTGGAATTATCGTCACGAGTGGTCATTTCCTCGGCGCCCGAGTTGTAAAAGTCTACTATCGTCAGTATCTTAGCTATGACTCTTCTCCGTAAAACATACCTCGAGCGACGGGGTGCATGCGCTCAATGGCATAGTCTTTCAGGTCTTGAACAGTAAGAATCAAAGGCTTGGGCATAGTGAAAAGCAAAATTCTGATAAAAAAAATTCGCAGTTCATGTTCTTTTAAACTCGGCGGAATCGCTATAGATTCCCCGGCGGCTCTACGCAAGCTTATCAGCACAGTGGAAGGCTCAACGGGCAAAGGTGACAACCACGAAAAACAAAGCTTTTTCCAATTTTATAAAACATCAAAAAATTAATCTCTTTTTTTTTTTATTTAAAACGCTTTTAAAATGCTCCTTCAACTGCAAAATTCGCAGATTCGATATGAAAAAACCCAATCTCGTCAATGTTCACTTTTGGATATAGATAGGCCATGTGCGGCAAAACTGTAAGCGAGGTGTCTGCTTCCTCTTTTGCTTCTTCTTCTCCACTCCCTTCACCGAGCTTTGATTTCACATTTCAAATAGCTCCAATGTTAACGATAAAGCGTAAGGGCTGCGGCGTGCCCAGCTTGGGGTCGTCCGCTGTATTGCAACCAACGGTGTAAAGCAGGGTTGATTTCCATCCCCAAGACTGATAGATTGCAAAGTCGTCGGGTGCAGAGGAGTAATTCGTCATGCCCCATTCACACGGTCGTGAGGGTGTGTAAATTTCAAAATAATTCATCGCATTGAAGCGAAGGTCTCGGTAGCATTCGTTAGAGGGCAGCTCAAAACCTACTTGGCTCATATGCTCATAGCGCGTCTCCACTTCTCGTACATGGTATCTATATTTCAAGTATAACTTTTGGTACTCATTTTGGCTCATCTCCAACTCACCCTCGAACTCATAGTCCTCCAAATACGCGTCAATCACTGGACCTCCTTTAGGCCAGTCGGCCTGATTTCGATCCCCAATGTACTTATTCAACTTTGCAAGATATACCTCAAACGCATTATGACTATTCAATTGAGGTAATCGCTCTTTGTCGGAAAGGAAATAGTCAAGATTCGACACGTCATCAAGTACACCATTCTCAATCACAAAGCTATCTGGCACACTGTCATCCAGTAGCTCGTTTTCTGAGATATCAATATCTACTATGTAATTTTCTGGATCGTTGTTTTCTGACTCGCTGCCAATTGACTCGCTTTGAACCAAGTCTAGCCCGTTCTCGTCACTTGCGCCGAGAATATGCCGGGTGCCATATTTGTGAAACAACTGTAGCTTTATCGCAGCTGCTGAAATATTTTCTCGCAGCTGCCTCAATTGCTTACTGGCTCTGGCAATCCCAAATGTAAACATTTCAGAGCCGGGTATTGGAGGAACCATTCCGGGTTTGATTCGTAACGGTAGCGCTTCTATACGAGCTAGCCTGGCTTCGGTCGAGCCTTCAAAGTTTCGTATGTGTCTCTCAAACATAGCTGTTGAGCCTCTCATGTCTCGAGGTAGTGATGGATGAGCTCTAATTATATTGTTTGCGTGGAAAATTTCTCTAAAATGAGGAAATCGGCGGAGTCCGAGGTATGCTGAGTCAAAATTCTGATTCCTTCCGCTAGCTAAAGATTGTCCAAGCCAATTTCTGTCAGGCTGAGCTCTCCTTATACCTCTAGACTGTCTCCAGTAAGTCGTCGAGCCTTCCAACTGTAGTTCCTCAATTATGAGCTCGCAGTCACATAGTAAGCAGTCGATTATATAGTATGGGAGCGCTTCATTGCGTAATATCTCGGAAGTTTCGTTGCTATCAGAGTCAACTACTGCGGCATCTGCATCTTCTGTATCCTGCGCCATGACCTCCGTTTGATCATGAATCATTTCTCGAAGACCCCGATTGACAGCGTCAAGATCAATAGATGTATACTGTCCTGTAAGATTTCTTTCAGGGTTCCGGTCTTGTCCTTCTGGATCATCAACTGGACTTCCATTGTTTCGTGCCGGAGAATACAGTCGTTGAAAGGTCACACGGTCAGTCATATCGTGGATATTCATCATTGGTTGAAATGGATTGGCGCCGGGTTGGCTTGGTAAATTAGCTCTATTTTGAGGAAAATGTTGTGAGATGGTGGGTATCACAACACTTCTTGCGCTTCTCCGGGCAGCTGTAATCGACTCATGTTCCATCGTAGAGATTGCTGTATGATTGTTTAACCTGGAATGTCTATGATCTCCTTCGTCTTCAGGCTCTCCGCGACCCAATTCGTTTCTCACAGTGACCAGTGAGTTGGGAGACTGGCTAGGTCCGTTGTATGCATCATTAATCGAATTTCGAACCAACAAAGAATTCGGATTTCGGGGTCTTTGATCTCCAGATTCTCTGAGTAACCAGCCTCGAGCAGAGTTGAAACCATACCCATCCGTATCCCGAATCAGCCTCGCGGGCAACGGCTCATGAGAACGCTGTAAGTACACACCTAGTTTCATTTCCGTTTGCCCTTTTGAAGGCTTCACCTTGGAAACGTATAAATTCCAAAATGAGCCGGCGTACCATACAGATCTGCTATATATTCGCTTGGTGGCATCCAGCCGGTCCAGATTCCGAAACTCGACGGCAAATCTAAACGGAGGATACACCGAGGTCGTATTTGGTTCCTTAGTCTCTGAATCCTTTAGAGAGAAGTCATCGAGATCGATTTTACACTCTATACGATTGGAGCGAGACTCTTGTTTTTCGTCAATGTTCCCGTCCACAATGCAACACGAGCGAGTATAGTGCCCAAAAGTAGACTCATCTTTGGAAGGAATCACGTACTTTTGTCTTCCAATACCTAAATTTCCATCAATAAAGGTTTCTAACTGATCTGTTCTGAGAAACCCTAGCGTCGGAGACGTCTGATTTGCGTTTTCTATCGACTTGTGAAGCCACTGCTGTTTCCATACATCATCTTTCAAAACTTGAAAGTCAATAACTGGCTCTCCTTCTAAATCTAAAAGAGTACCCAGAAATTGAATTTGTTCAAATCTCAGGTTGGCATAGTAAACCCCTTTGTTGATACAATCGTACAGCAAACTAATAGAGCTTTTTGCCGACTTGATTGGGATCCCCCGACGACAAAGCTGAATCAGGAAATTGTTGATAACCTGCGCTATATAAATGGCCCGCTCAAATTCAGTTGGAACAAAAAAAGAGTCCGCGCTGAGTACGCTGGAACAAAAATCAACAGGAAACTCGACCCACTCTCTTACATCAAGGTCCCATCCAATGCCGCAGAGTAAGCATTTGCAGGCTCTGATCAGTAGCCGGGACGCTTCACCGTAGTTCCCCGAGCAGGAAAGCCGGACGATACTGCTTGCTGTTTCAGCCGTATTGAGTTTAATCAAACGACTAATACATTCGTTTGCAAAAGAGCTCATCTCCAAGTAAAGAGCTGTTGTCAGGCAAGAAAAAATCATATCAACATTGTTGACTTCCAACAGCTTATAACCACGGCCGTACATAAAGTGAACGGCAAGTCTGAATGCTACAATAGTAGCATGTGGAGCTACAATATTTAAATCAATAACATTTGTGCTTGTCTCCAACCAAACCGTCTGAAACATTCTTTCAAAGAATTTACTCTTTTCAGCTATGATGTGACGATGTAACTCGAACTCTTCATTAAATGTACGTATGAGAATATCTGGGGTCTTGGGATCGAGTTCGTCTTTGCTTATTTCCCCGGCGTTGGAAATAGGCTCGCTATATGTATCTGATTCAGCATCGAAAGCGCCAGGGGAAGGCCAGGGGGGAAGATCATAAGTACCCTTTGCCTTTACCATGTATCCAGAGACAGTGACAAAGAGAGATGGGGTTCGAGGCTCAAAAACTACTGAATATGCAAAGCAAAGACTGTACTCTTAGTATACTTTCTCGGCCGGCCGTGAACTCACTCAAAGAACCAAAATCCGGTTTATCTCACCCAAAAACAAAAAAAATTAAAAGAGGGAAACACTTTCTCCCTGTCCAAACAAAAAAAAATCAGGCAAAGTAGCAGAATGGAAAGCATAATACAGGCAATATGCACCAACGGTCGTGCGGCAATGCGGCGTCAAACAGAAGCAAAAACGCGTCGACATTTAAAACAATAAACACCATACAACTACGCTACACTAGAGCTTAATGGTTTCATCCTCTATCAAACACCAAATGCAATTAACCACACAAATATAAAACAAAAAACAAAAAAAAAAAAGAAATACTAGCAACCCAAAAAAAAAAGAAAACACCGAGGCATTCTACACAAACAAAAAAAATAACAAAGAATGCAAACCCATAATGACCTTAACGATCAATCACATCATCCACAAGGTTTTTTTTGTAATGAGGTAACTTCTTTCCACGCCTAGCATGGCCGCCTTAGGCAGGAGGCTGTACAGAGCTCTCAGAGCTTGCATACGAGTCTGAGAGTGACGCAGTATCCGAGAGAGCAATTGAATATGCATAGTCGCGATCTTCATCAAACTCTTTATACTCGTACAACCGTGCAGGGCAAAACCATAGTCCAAGCTTGGAATTGAGAAAGATGCGCATTCCACCCGTGCGAGCGCCAATTTCACCGACATTGTCGTAAAAGAACTTTTCGCGTTTTTGGATATATGGAAACACTATTAAAAATGCAGACAGGGCGTATAAGCCGCCTATTAAGAGGTCGAAGCGGTAGTGGTGTTCGAGATACAATGTAGCCCACCATTGCCAGCAAACATATGTAGCGGCAATTCCAGATACAAGCTTTGAATATCTGAGACAGAAGAAAAATATTAGACACGCAAAAGCTGAATGCAGACTCGGAACGGCACCGAAAACGATCGGTGACATGTGGAACCCATCAGTATGGATGTGTGTACCGAGTTCAAAGTCGACACGGATAAGACCAGCAGCATATCCTGGAACAGAGTAATTTCCTGGAGTTGTGCCGTACATTTTATTGTACCACGGGGGTGCAGTTGGCAAGGAAAGGTGCGTCATAACGCCGGCGATATTTTGAGCACCCAATGCAATTCCAAATAAGCCAGCAACACCCGGGGGGCAAAAGAGCCATAGGTAACCCCAGGCAAAGAACGGTGCGAAAAAATGGATAAGAACGTAGGAGAACCAGGCCATAATATCGAGAACGCTGCACTGCATCGACTCTGCGGCCAAAGCATGAGCTATGTTGAGCACTGGCCAGACGGAAACCGGTAGAAGAACCAGAGAGCGAATAAAAATCTTTCCAAAGAATTGTGACGCGTTCGAGAAAGCTGGAATGCCTGCCGGTCGTTCCAGCCAGGGCAACGTTCTGCGCGCAAACCAGCGAGCGAGCAGGACGAAACAAAACGAAAACAAAATGCCAAAAAATATGCCAGAATATCCGTCGAATATTGCTGGTTCGAGCCAGGGCAGGACAGATACAGAGATCGGCGGCCGCCATGAGACTGGGATCTTGTCTGCAAACTTGAAGATTGCCATCCAGATTATAAACAGCAGGAAGTTCCGGGCAATACGAAGTAGCCACCAAAATAGGTGCTCGCCATCTGTGATCCGATTGATTGCAAAGAGGATCCAGCTCAATAACTTCGGCATGGTCGGTGAGCGAACGGCCTTGCAAACACGAAGCGAGCAAAGCAAAAAAGCAGAAGTAAGAAAAAAGAAAACCCCCCTCCAGACAAACTGCTGCTTCTTTAAAGGAAAAGATAAGACGATCTATTCTCGCTTTGGCATCAGCCTAGCTTAAAACAAACAGGAGACTGCGATCAACAGTTTCGGAACGGACAGTTGTGCTGGGCTTTTCCGAGGAATTTCGTTGTCGTGGTAGCAAAGAGAAAAAGGTCTCCTGTGTCGAGGGAAATCATTAATTCCAATTCCACACAAATCCAAGACAATTAGCGAAATTATATATTCTTGGGTTATATTTTTTATTACATATCTATTTTTGTTATTCTCTACTTTACTTTTTTTTATTTTTTTTTTATTTGTGTTATGCAAGCTTGATTCGATGTCACCGAGAGCTAAACCCGGAAGACCTTTGCAGAACGGTGATCTACAAAACTGTAAAAATATAAATAAATAAAAAGAAAAAAGGCAATTAAACTCTAAACAAAATAAGAAAAAACCGCGATCTTTTGTGTCTGCGACCGTTTTTTTGAGAAGCAAACTCGGCTACGATTTTCAATATTGGTCTTGGCAGGTGGATACTTTTGGCTTATCAGGGCCCAGTGGGCACAGACCCTCGGTTTCAGAGTTGCTCTGTTTGATAACTGATCTTTAAACTAAAAGAGCAGCAGAATGATATAATTTTGGTGTCAAAAAAAAATTATGGTTTTTCTTTTTACGCAGGTTTGTAGCTTTCTGTCTTTGTTGTTTCTGCTCTTGTGAATCTGGAAAACTGGTATCATTTACTTTTGTCTCTTTATTTGTGTATGTATAGTACTGCTGTAGTATATTTCATGGTACGGTTGTTTTTGCTGAGTTAATTCTTAAACAATTGAGCTGTTCATTACTTTATTTTTCTATACAAGTTGAGTATTCGGTTTTCTACGTCTCTCATGTTCTTCTGGTATATCTACCGGCATTGTTGAGTCACTCTCACTGTTTAGGTTTTGTGCAGACATCATTTTACCAAATAATTTGTCATTAACTATCAACCATCGAGTAAAAGCTGGCCTTCTACTGCTCCGACAATACAACGACAATCAGAATCGAATGAATATGACCATTGACTAGTTTTAATAGGTATGGGCTAAAAATGTCTTGTTCCAGCTGCTGTTGTCGCACAATCTGATTGGTCCTGACAAATTTTTATCAGATGTGAAAGGGCAAAAGTCGGTGCCTTTCATTTAACCCGATATATCCCCAAATTTCCGCTTTCGCCGTCTTTTTTCCCATCTCCTCCGCCGTTTTATCAAGGAATATAAATACGCACTCGCTGTTTTTGGTTTCAATATGCCAACTCTCGCCCAAATTATCGACAAGGTTGCGGGTTTTGTGATGTTTGCCAAACACATGTTGCGCTTTATGGTGTCAGAGTGGAAGTCTGCCTTGCGCGGAAAGATTCACTCCTTCTTTTACAAATTACCTGCCAAAGGTCAGGGTCGCAACATTGTCGTTATTGGTGGATCTTTTGGAGGATGGAAGGCTGCAACTGCCATCAGCAGTCTCCTGCCCTCTGGATCGCGCATCGTGATCATCGACCGCACCACTCACCACTTTCACCCCTTTGTCTTTCCTCGTTTTTCTGTAATTGGTGGCTACGAAGAAAAGGCCTTTGTGCCTCGAACAGGCCAAGCTGAAGCCGGACCCGCAAAGGGCTCCGTCGAGGTCATCACCGGCGAGGCCACCAAGCTCGATTTGAACCAAAAGACAGTATCACTTGCTGACGGAACTTCTATCCCTTATGCAGCATTGGTTTTAGCTATGGGTACCAAACTTTCCGAGCCCGGATCACTACCGACAACCACCAAGGAAGGTGGCATTGCGGTCCTTAAACACTACCAGGCTCTTGTCCGCAACGCTGATAACATTGCGGTCGTTGGAGCCGGTGCTGTGGGTGTTGAATTGGCTACCGATATTGTCTCGGTGTATGGTCAGTCCAAAAAAGTTACTCTTTATTCGTCTCGCGCCGCCATCATGCCCAAGTTCCCCGAGCCTGTACAGAAACAAGCTCTGGAAATTACCGAATCTCTTGGAGTCAACGTTGTCTTCAACCAGCGCGCCAAGGTCCTCTTCAAAACTGCACCCGATGCCTTGGAGGGTGATGACTCCGATGCGCCGCGAGCTGGCTCACTGGTGCTCGCCGATGGGTCGACACGAGACTACGACTTGATCTTCAAATGTACAGGTCAGATCCCTCAGTCTGATATAGTCAGCGCTGCTGATCCAACGCTGCTCGATCCTCATGGGTTCATCAAAACCAAGCCAACCCTCCAAGTCGACAGCGCCAAGTACCCCGAGGTATTTACCATTGGTGATATCGCTGCCACTCCCGGACCCAAGATGGCTCGTGCCGCATTCTACCAGTGCAACTACCTTGCCCAGAACTTGGTCGACGTGCTCAAGGGCCGTACCCCAAAGGCAATCTATAAACCCATCCCAATTGAATCAGCTCTGCACCTCACTCTTGGCCTGGTAAGTTTTACGCGCGTGTATTTTTTTTTTGTCTTTCATTTCTAACACTTTTAGGACAATTCCATAATGTACATCCCAGAATCTGACGGCAGCCCTCGAATTCGCAAAGCCGGAGGCGACCCACCGGACATGCATCTTTCACAGGGAAAGGTGTGGGCCATGTTCAACGTTTCTCACCGCGACTGGTCGAAATGATATGGTTATTTAATAAGTTTAGAAATTATGAACACGTTATGAGCTATGCTTTTGATCAAGCCGCGTAGTTGGCCCATTCTTGATGCGGCGTAGAGACATCAGGCATCGTACAATGACCCTATTCCCAAGAGACGAGACCCCAAAGCGCGTTAACTTGATATATTGGCATATCCTAAATATCAGAAATACCGTAGATTGACTTCTAGATATAAATTAGCTAGAAAAAAAGTTTCATCCATGGATCAAATCTAGCTTTTCAGTTTCCATACTGATATTTGGTCTTTTTCTCTAAAAATTCTTAAAATTGAATTAAAATTAAAGCTGCAAATATTTATTTTATCCTTCACTAATAAGAGTTGAATTATTCACCTCAACAGCGATGAATTTGTGAATTACTGTTGGTTTAGTTCAGCTGCAGTGTACGCCTACATGAAGGTTGGAAACCTCACACATATCGCTTATATTCTTCTAAGCAATAGAAGACTATATTGTTCTGAATAATGTTTTTTCAAGTTTTTTTTTTAATGTGATTTAATGATAACCGGACAATAAACGCGAGTTGTTTTTCATTTGCCAGTCCAAGCACTCAACCACACCCAGACGGCTCTTCATAAAGACAGCAATCATACGTACATAATAGGAAAAACCATGCAACAGAGAATATTAAATCAAGCTGGATGTCGGAAGATGCAAAGACAACACTCATGTTTTGATCATGACAGATTGACCTGGATCTACGTTGGTCATCCATCAACCTTCATCGCCCCATCAGTCAGGTTTACACTTGGCACGTTTGTAATAGCTATCCATAAAAGTAATGGATCATTGTGTTGTCGAGAAAGGTTTTGCTTTTGAAGGTGAACACAAAGAAAGAGTAAGCCAGCCTACAGAAATCGAAAATAACCTAATGACTTTAAATTTTTTGACGTACACAGATCAGATTTTGTACAAGGACGCAAGTAGCACAGAGAGTAGAATACAACCAAGTGGTTAGCATATTTACTCCTTGTTTCGTCGGGCGGCCTGCTTCTGAGCCCTCCTCTCGGTACCGCGGATCTTCTTGCCACCTAATGACAGTTAGTAACAAATTCAAATAGCATATTTGTTGAAAGAACATACGGTTCTTTCGCTGCTTTCGCTGCTGTCGGGAAGCCTTCTGGATGGCCTCGGCGAAACCAGAGCGAACAAGTCGGTATCGGGGCTCGAACTTGTCGCGGGCCTCAGCAGAGTCGTAGATCAAGCCGAAGCCGGTGGACTTGCCACCACCGAACTTGGTTCGGAAACCAAAGACGGAAACAACGTCCTTCTCGGTCTTGTAGATGGTAGCCAAACGGTCACGGATGTCATCCTTGCTCAAGTTGGCCAAGTTGGGGTGGAGAACGTCGACGACGAACTGACGACGGCCCAAAAGGGGGTTGGTGATAAACCTGGCGATGATGGTCAGTACAAGGTCGCAAAAAAAAGAAAAAGGGACGAGCGTCGACTAAGCTCCTTCAATAAACATACTTTCGGGTGCGGATAACGACCGATTCGCTCTGAAACATGTTAGTTACCGTCGCAATTAGACAAACACGCAGGACTGCTCACCATTTTGTTGTTGATTGAAGAAAGCAAAAAAGCCAAAGGCGTTGTGTGCCTCTCTTGCGTTGGTTTGCGTCCCTAGCAACCAAAAAAGCAAGTCACACAAACACGTGCGCAAGACCTGTTTTGGCATAGCAACACCTAAAAGTCACGTGAATGTTTTTCTTTAATTGACTTCAACCTCAGAAATGAAGACGCTCAGGCACAGGTCGGTGTTACACTGTGATTTAGCGAATGAGATAGCTTCCACTGACCAAGACTTGGCAACTTATTGAGTATCGATATTATTTAGTAGATTGATACATTTATATCTCCTAGTAGTTTGTGAATTTCCTTATTAAAACTATCCAAACTACTCGTCTTATAATGCCAGCTTGCTCTTACTTCGCTTCAACATATCATATTCGTATTTTAATGGCTTAAAGCATATATTTTGAGTTTCTTGGCATCCTTACCACCGGATACGAAGATGTTGGCGTTCCAGAGGATGACCTCAGGCGCCGCAAGTCTCCCTTTTGCTATAGTTTAAATTATTCTTGGGTTGAAGATGCTTACAAATATTCATAATATATGTTGGGGCGTGCTGTAACTTGCTGTTGAATTCGTCATGGCTTGTTGGATAACCAAAGCTTTTGTTCGCCTGCATAATGAGAGTCATATCTTGACTCGAGCCCCAAATTACCGTTTCCTGGGCAAAACCCTGTCAAAGAATGGTTAGTACGATCTTATTTCGTGAATGTCCTGTACTTGATGCTGAGTTGTAATTGCATCACTCAATATGACCTCACACTCAACTTTTTCGTTCTACTTTAATGGGTAATTCAGTGAGTTTTGTTCAATAAACTTAAAAGGAATTGACCTTATACTTGCCTCAGACTGTGTTTCTCTAGTACCTGTCTTTAATAGTATAACCCACTCAAAAACATACTATATTAAGCGAAGCGGCGGGCGAAAGGGCAAATCATAAAGAATAAAATTTCATTAGGAGGTAAAAGAAGGACATGAACGGTAGAAAGAAGGCTGTTGAGGTGAACTGCTTACCAAGCTTGCAATGCCGAGATCTGCACTTGATATGTTTACCTTTTTTTTTAGTTGAGCACCCTTTTCCAACACAATGAATCCTTTTGACTTTTTTATTTTGTACAATTATGATCTGCAGCTTGTGGGAACTATGCCACTTATTCACGCAGCCCCTTCATGGCTCACTTTATCTCATAAACTCGCGGTCGGTGCTTTTTCTCATTCATTGTCTTTCTGCGTTTAAATGTCATGGTTTTAAGTTTGTTTTATTTCCAACCAAAAGCCTAAGTTTTGTTTCGAATCTAAAAAAGCCATCTTAGCTAAGCACGAAGTTCACCGCTTTTCCCGTTTGATATTGTAAAGCACGAGAATAAAAAGGGCGGCGAATTTGAGGTTAAATGGATTCTGAAGTATTACTCTCAAGCATCTACCTCCTTTATCTCTGATCCTTCTACAGGCAGCATGAGCCTCGACAGTGAAAACCGCTCACTCAAGCCCTCAGATAGTCACGAAGAGGACGTATCTCACATAGGAAAGACAGATACACCACGAAAAGACTTGATTGAGGCCTCTGGTAGTACGCTGACTACCGGCTTGAGTCTCCCGCCATCGCGCAAGCTTGGAAATGCAGCTTGCCTGGGACTGGCTAATATTGGTCAATGCTTTTATATTTTTGGAATGATACATGTCAATGCAAGAGGGGTTACATATCCGGGAATTGTTGTTCCATGCGCTTACTTTGTGGGTGGTGTAACTCTGCTCACTTGCGCTATGTTTGAGATGGCTTTGGAAAACAGCTTTGGAGCATCGTTTTGAGGTTCTTATTCCGGATTTTGGATATCATATGCTTGTATATTCACTCCTTCTTTTGAAATATACTCTTCTTATGATGGTGACATGGTCACTTTTCATCATGCAATGGGCATCTATTTTATGGCTTGGTTTGTTTGGACATTTATATTGACTTGTCTTACTGCTAAAAGTACAGTGTATCAATTAGGATTGTTTGTTCTACTAGATATTATGTTCTTACTACTAGGAATTGGATCTTTCTACTGGGAAACTGCTCACGGCTCTAACACAATCAAAGCCGGAGGATATTTTTCTCTCTTGGTTGCTTTCGGGTGCTGGTTTATGGCTTATGCGGGTGTTGCTGCCAAAGAAAATACCTTTTTCGTTCCCAGACCATTGCCTCTACCCTGGAATAAGGTGACTAACAGACAATTTGCCAAACTAGGCTGAATTTGAAAGTACTCAATGGTCATGCAAAATACTCTATTGGGTACGACCATTAATATGGCTTCCTATCTTTAAGGTTTTATTCAAACGGGATACTCTTCATCATTGTATTTTTTGGGAAATAAGCTTTTTTTTCATTTTTTTTTGAGTAAATCTGTTGTAGGGAAGATTTCTAATCCCGCTTAATTTGAAAATATCCGAAATTCAAATAGGTGGAAAACAAATCCAGCAAAGTGATTGTTTGGATTGTGAACCGAGGGACTTCTATTAAGAAATTCCAGCAAGACAAACTACTCCATGTTTGTTACTTTTATTAGCTGACTAGATAATCTATACTCTAGACAGAGGATTAAGAATGCTGACGTTGACAACAATGCAAGTAGAAAAGTCAAATTGCATGCGCCCAAGAAAGAAGGCATTTCATTTTCATAACCTTTACTTTATTTATACCATTATCGATAAATAACCAACTTTCCCAACAGAAAGAGCTGTTCAATAAAGGATTGAATTTTTTCGGATAGCTTTAGAACCGAACCAAACATTACCAGAATTCGACGTTTAGCAATGCCGTTTCTCGAAATTGAGTGTACAAGTTTAAACAATAGAGGACTTTAAAGCCCACAGCAGACACTCCCTGAAGTGTATTTTTGTGTCTGTCGTTTGTTTCTTTTTTTTTGGTAAATCCACCGCGCATTTAAACGAGAATATAATTTGTGGGGATTTCTGTGGAGCAGTAAAATATTGAGCCGCATGGCTTTGAGTCGCAAAGGGCGGAATAGACGGAGGGATAAAGGCAGTGGATTTTTCGGTATACTAGGAATACTAAATATGACTGATACTGATAATTTCGCAAAAGATGTTGAAAGTACTTCTGATGAGTACTTTTTAATTGGTAACACCCGAGTTCCCAAGGATGATATTCTTATGGCTTATGGCGGTAGCCTTACTGCCGGTTTGTCTCTCAGACCTTCACGCAAGTTTGCTAACCCAGCGCCCTTGGGGCTGGCTGCTTATTCACTGACAACTTTTGTTCAGGGTGCTGGAAATGCTGGAGCAAACGGAATCGGGAATATGAATGTTGTCATTGGACTTGGCTACTTTGTTGGCGGTTTTATTCAGCTTGTCGCCGGCGTTTGGGAATTAGTCTGTGAAAACACTTTTGGTGCCCTGGCTTTGGGAGGATTGGCTCGTTTTGGATATCTATGGGAGCAATCCAAACTGATACTTTCGGAATAGCATCATCGTACCCGACGGAACATGAGTTTCAGCAAGCGGTTGGACTCTATCTTACGGGCTGGTTTATCTTCTGTGGCATGTGTGCTCTTCTCACTGTCCGCTCAACAGTATTATTTTTTTCGACATTTTATGTTATTCATGTTGACTATTTGATGCTAGCACTCTCGGCCTTTTTTTATGACCGTATTAGTGGCTCTCGTTTAAAGGTAGCTGCCGGTGTCTTCGGTATGCTTGGCGGGTTTCTGGCATTCTATAACGCATACGCCGGCTTGGCCACAAAAGAAAACAGCTTCTGGGTTCCAAAAGGAATTCCCATGCCCTGGAACCAGTCCTATTTACTTTCCAGAAAAGATAATAAGTCAAATAAAGAAGCTAAAGAAGGCGATGTAACCCCGAAGGATGGAACTAGCGGCGAAAGTGCTTAGTTGCCGTGTTAGTACGAAGAAATACTCTTTCCTTCCAATTATATTATCAGGAAATTTTTATATTACCTCGCCGGTGAGTGACTAGAGGTACTTGAGGGCTGATTATTACCATCAGAAGGCCTAAAAAAAAAAATCTGAATTCACTTACGGTCTTTATCATTTGTGTGAACCTTGTTCTATTTATGAATGTAATTTTGATAAAAAAAATAATGGAACTGAGTTTTTTATTTAATGAGAAAAGAAGGAACAATTGTAACCTTCTTGGAGGCTTTGTTCCGACAACTGCTTTACATGAATGAATACTATATTATACTGTAAATTTACCCTAGGAACTGAGGCTGAATGAAGTTTGCTCTTCTCTCCCCGCCAGCCTGCTTCGTTTCGAAGTAACAGGGGCATTTTTTTGACTGCATCAACATAGTAATTGCTTTTAGTCGACACAATTTCTTTCAAGAAATTGACGAAGTATTTTTATGAGTTCGTTTAACTGAGGTAAATTGAGCTAAAGCGTGTGAGCTAGAGCGGAGGAATTAGACCTTAAGGGAGAATACAGCTACCGAACTGTTGAAGGTTTTAGAACGCATAATAATATTGTTTATAAGCGGAAACCCTACCAAAATTGCAGTAAATCAAAAAGGTAATTTTCCTCGAGGATCTCCTTTCAAATGAAGGCTTTATTGAAAGAAGAAAAGCCGATTCTATGTTTTTTTATGGATGCGGCGTAAAATGTCAATTGTGGACACACTAGATGATTACTAAAGCTCTTGGCCGCTGCCCTACGCTTCAGTACTAAAAGTTTTTTATAAAAACAGCAAGAAAAAATTGTTCTATTCAAAATAAAAACAACAAAAAAAACCCCATTAATAATAAATAGCTATCTTGAACTCGAGTTCAACTAGTTAAAAGCCACAAGAGCAAGCTCCAAAAAAAGAAAAACTGCTACATTGAGACCCTCTTTAATCAAGGAGGAACCCGAATTTGGGAATTTCTAAAAGAATTGAACATAAAAAAAATATTATTCTGAAAGAGAGCTTCTTTTCCTAAAAGCCAGAAGGAAAGACGACAAAACTTAGTTGGCTCGGCAACACGAGCTATCGGGTTCTTGGTAAAAGAGAAGATTAGGATAGTTTGTCGAAAATATATTACTGCCTGGGAATTTTGCACTTATAACCATAACGTAGCTTTCCAGTCGCTGATAATAAACCACTCGAATAGGATAATATCTTCCCGCAATCATATTAATATTCGTTGTATAATACGCTGGAGTAGTTCCTCGATCAGGCTTGAGAACCACGTTATCTGACGCATCAGGGAATACAACATTTGTTTCACAACAAGGAAATGCTGTACTTTCACCTATAGAAAAAGACATAGCATCGTCGACTGCCAGATCAAATGTATAGGTGCCTGTTTCATTAGCAAGGAAGTAACCAGTAAGAGCTAACGTGAAATTAGAAACCGTAATGGGATATCCATATAGCGGAGCAATGTGAATGCCATAGGGATAATAGACAACGTCAAAAGAAGGTTCTGTAATTCCATACCAGGTGTGTAGAATTCTCCCATATGAATAGTCATGCGTCACATAAGCTTTACTAACTGGCCATGTCGCATCAAACGTGGCATTATAAAGCTGACCTCTTAAACCGCTTGAAATATCGCATTTAATACTGCAGCCGACCTCTCCCGTCTTCGTCGGAACACTGAGATCAAGCGATGAAGTCGAGGAAGTTGAGGAAGACTTACTGGTAATGAAAGCTGTAGAAATTCTGGAGGATGTGGGACTTGAGGATAGTGCTATATTAGATGAAGATTTCCGTTGAGATAGTGAAGAAGCAGAAGAAAATACCAGGTTGGAGCTTGATGAAATGGCGGAAGAAGATATCAAGATGGAACTCGGTGACGTAGATGCATTCACCAAAGTAGAGGAAGATAAAGTAATCAGTGACGATGTGGTGTTGGAAGTGTATACCAAATTAGACAAAGATGTCCATTGAGATGGTGAAGATGAAGCTACTAACAATGACGTGGTGCCGGAGGTGAATATTGAACTCGATGATAAAGCAGTGGAAGAAAGTAATAATCCAGATAAGCTTAAAGATTTGAAAGTCAATTCAATTTTACTCGTTTCAGAGTTTCCAAAAGCAAACTGTGAGGTGGAGAATGAAGAAATCCCTAAACCTGATTGCGTCGAATTTTCAAGTGATGAGGCTGAATTATGTTAGAACAAAAGTACAAAATTCATCTTGATATAATCACATGGCATTGAAGCAGACCGGGAATTCGTTGTCTCCGTTGAAATAGTAACATCAGTAAGAGAATAAACCAGAATTGAAGAGGGAACAGAGGCAGAAGAATGACTAGAGCTTTCGTCATCATTAAATTGGGATATAGTGCCCGTAGGGCGCAGAGAAGTAGTCGATGAATCTATAAACATATTAGATAAGAACAGCAGTCAGCAATCACAGGATTATAAATACAAACCGTTTACAAAGATCCACCCGGAAGATGTAAAGGAATTTCCGTAGGTAACAGAGCGGATTGTTTCAGTACTAATAGATGCTGAAGGCAAATGGTAAGAGTTGGTTATGGACCCGAGGCTGGCAAGAGCATAAGAATCGGACATGGTTGGTTGACCAGGGACCGAAGAAATAGCTAAAATTATTAGATTTAAGAGAAAACCAGATTAATCTATATTTACCCTTAGTGGCTGAAAGAGAACTAGGACTAGCAGGTGCTGCCGGCGGCTGCGTAACATACTTTGTTGTAAAATAAGTTGTAGGGACTACTCTTTCGAAAGTCTCAGTAGCGGAAAAAATAGAAAAAGAGCCATCCGAAAGTGCAATTTGACTGGAATAATAACCAGTCACGATCTTAGTTAAAACACTGGTAATCGTTTCAGTGATACATGTTGCTGGAATTCTTGTAACAACCGGTTCAATTTGAACGGTACACGAAATCAAAGCAGAAGAAGATTTTGTCACCAAATTACATTGCTGGGTTGTAATAGAAGTTATATAATCGACTTCGGTAAAGGTAGTGGTCGGCATCCACGCATAAGTTCTGGTTGTTACTTCACCACCGGCACCTGTGATGGTAGAGACAAATGTTGTTGGCACGGTGCATATCAAACCAACAGTCTTAGTTTCAAAAAAAGTAGAAGTATATTCGCCTCCGTAAACAATATTAGTTTGAAGAGCAGTGGTTGCCAATGTTGGAGGTACAGAATGACAGCTGTCGGCAAATTCAAAGACAGTCGCAACAGAAAAGGTAGTCACTGCTGCATCCACAAAAATAGTTTTTGTGCTGGGATTGAGACAAGTTTCTGAAAACGTTTTAGTGACTAGCACTGTGGAATCTGCGAGAATACTAGGAATTGCAAAAGCAAGTAAGCTCAACCCGATGAAGCTAAAGCAAGTCATATATTGAGTATAAAGATGTTTCAAGAAAAGAAATGTTTTTCTCTGTCACAATTCCAAAAGCCTATATACTTTTTAAGAAGAAATAATCTGCTTTTATAGATACCGAAAACTGGGCACATTTCTCAAGCTCAAAGAAATGTCTTTGAGTATTTGAGCCATTAAGGCCAATAAATTTTAAAACTTGGCAAATTTGACATTTCATACATTGTCAATAGTGATTAACTCTTCCTCTGCTTCTTTTTGCAAAGGCACGAAATTAAACCTTTCCATTAGAGGTCCACGAAATTGATTAAAGCAGCGATTTAATACCTCAATGCTGTAATATTTAAGAAACAAGCAATGATTTTACACGATGATTGAATTATTGTTGTGTACAGAAAATTTTTGTTAACTTCTCGTACCTTCACCGTCGCACCAATACGTTACTGCAATCTCTTTTCTTTGAAAACCTCTTATTTAAGCTTCAGCGACTACTAGGCCGATAATTATCATAACTATTGACTAGATGAAGAGACATGCGACAGTCTCTATTAGCTTTGGCTCGAATTGTTATCGATATTGTCACCAAAAACAAACAAACAAGATAGCGATTAATTAGACTCTTTCATAGTTTTAGTCGTGCTTGAAGCAAATGATTAGATTCAAACATAAGTTTCGCCAAGCTGGGAAAATGTTTAGTTCCAAGGCTACTGTTTTTTTCGATACGTTTTTCCCGAGACTACTCATTATGTGATCGTTTTGATAGGTGGATGGATAAAAATATCTGAGTGTTAAAATCCCGAAAAGCCCTACAGAGAGGTCGTTTAACAAACATTCCTAATCATGGTGGTTTGCTTGTCGGATTTTGTCCTTCCGCTTAGATCATTTCCGGTCAAAGCCTATAATTGAAAACCTGCAACATCTTCCATTTAAAGAATAATGAGACCCGTGAGATCGCCGCTCTTTGCAGATTCGGCACTCCACCGGGTAGGGGATGTCACAGTGGGACGAAAATATTTAGTTTTACTTTTGTTCCATTCCCCCACTCTAGCAGCCTATAAGCGTCATTATTTTGAAGAAGAGAAGCTCCTTATGGATTATATTATTGTCTTCCCGCTTTCTATTTCCTGGGAATTTTCCCTTCTACGACCTACTACTAACTTCTACAAAAAAACTGCCTAATTTAGAGGAAGTAGACATTGTAAAATTGACACCAGTTATTATTTTTTTCGGTTTTTCGTAAACCTTATTTTATTTATCCTACAAACAATGTCTGCAAAATTTTCTAATTAATTTCTGTTGAATTAAACCTTGTATCCGCTTTGAATCACAGAGGTGCATCTTTAAACTCCTTTTTTCACCAACTAGGAGAAATTTGCTTTAGATTTAATTGGTCGTAAACTCTTTTCTTTTACGCATTTTTTTTATGACCACAATTTGCAGAAAGTAAATAATCTCGGTAAGAGCTATCACTTTCCAAGACATTGCCAATTTCTTTTATTTGCATGAGAGGTCATAATTTTGTCAGATCAAACAGATAGGTTTTCTAGCGATTAGGTGAGATGATGAGATGTGGCCAAAAAAAAAAATCCACCGTCTCCATCAAAATTTAAAATCGCCACAGTCCGAAAGGAGCGATTTCTCTCTGCTGCTTTGGGATTGATATGCTAATAGAAAATAATTGAACTACAAGTGTCATTGAGCCATTAATACGGCCATAGTACGGCTTTTTGTTCTATAGTTATGGTGCAATAATTTTGGCCCAACTAGCGAGGCTTCTGATTTGCTCTATTGAAGTAAGAAGCATCTTAATATTCGTTTGACAAGTAAGAAATTGCCTTAATTTACATTAGGTTTTAGCCCGGATATTTCATAGGTGAGAAATGTACGAAATGATCAAAGACCCTACCACTAAGCAGACTTGAGCAAGAGCTTCTCATTCATTGTAGAGCTCTTGGGATGAACTTCCCGGGAAATATGCTTCATATCAGTTCCAATAGTGCCTTATAATAAAAAAACTACAAAGTTTTAAGTTGGATTCAGAATGTTCTCCCTTGTTCTGAAATTCCTAAAGATTTGAACTTGATACTCGGAAAACAGTAATCGCAAAGGCATTGTACTATCAACAAGGTTTCAAGACGAATTACTATTTCTGTATTTTTTTTTAGGCTCTTAGTTCCTCTACAGACCGGGAAAAGAGCTCAGGCTACTCGAAATTACCCGAGAAATTAATAAGGCTGCTAATATTTTTGACAGAGTCGATAATGTACGTATAACACTGTATTACGTCCAGTTGATCTACGCCGCATGCTAGGTCTTACAGGTTGATTTTGTGATTTCGTACACATCCACAAAATCACAAAATCACAAAATCAACCGTCAAGGATGCTCTTTCGAAACATATGGGATAAAATAACAGCTCACTTTAAATGCGGTATGAGCTGTTTTTTTTTTTAAATATTGTGGTTAGTTTATCTCTCTTCAATTCATTTTCATTGTCTTTCATCTATTCTTTGAAAGGTGAGGCGAGCCTAACCGTATACCCCGATAATCGCTTGAACATCAATCAAGACATATTATCCGATTAATTTAGTCACTAATATTTTACTCTTTTCAGCGGCTAACTGACGTTTACTAACAAAGAAACGGGTTAATTAATGAGCTTAATGCGGGCACCAAAAACTTAATTCCCGAGAATTTTTTCTGCTAGTTCAAAAATAACCGTACAGCTTTTTTTTGCTCAAATGGAAGGGGAGAGAAATGACATAGAAGGTTTAGCGCAGCCAGGCTCCTTCAAAATGCTTTTAAAAATTTAAGATTTCAGAAGCATATAAGGCAGTGGAAAGTTGGGAACAAAGTTGGGTTATTCCCAAGTAGGAATATTTTGCAATGGACTGGAAGCCGCTCGTATTCGAAATGAAACCTCGAGGCTGGAATGATTGCGCCGGGTGGCTACGATCCCGACACTGCCGTATTTGAGATTTTTTATATATTCCAAAATTTCTAAATTGCAAAGTTCGAGAGATAGTTTGTTTTGATGTGAACGGTGCTCAATAGGGTTTTGATTTCATGCATGCAAGGAACCCTTATTTGCGAACCCCAAAACTGATTCGTCACCAATATCACAAAAGAATAGGCTGCCTAAATAGCCGAGACTGACCATGTGTTTGGCGTGTACAGGAAAAAAGAGAAAACAATTAAAGTCAATAAGTTAAGGCAACTTCAGTAATAAACAATCAGAACTTTCTCTTATGTATTTAAAAAATCAAATCATTCAAGAATACTTGATATATACTATACAAATTTTAAACGTAGTGGAAGGTTCATTCGTGGCGTTGGCTTCTTTTTTTTTTAATTCGGTTTTAACCCATGGAGATAACGCACCAACCACCCCGAACAACCATGTGACACTGCACATGATTCATTCGCTCCTTAAATCAAGATAAAGCTCTTCTTTTTTTTAATCTCCAGTCGAATAATGAGGCAGCTTGGGCGGCGTTGCGATTAATCAATTTATTGATAATCCGAGATTTCAGTGTCTATCTTCTTTTCGTTTAACCTTCTCTCAATGAAATTGTACAATCCTTATACACTTTGTATCATACAAAATTTCTGTAAGTTGAATAATTTGAAACTCAAAACCAAAAGCAAAAAATGCTGCTTCTCATGTACATACATGAGAAGTAGCATTTTTTGTAACGTGCTACAGATAGATATCAACAAGCTAGCACAGCTCTGATTTCAAATGTTCATGCCACTTAGAATTATAGACATGTTTAAATAAAGTAGAACAAAGCAAAAAGAGTATTAGATAGTAGTAAACAATTTCAAGTAGTCGGTGTTTGTAAGAATATCATTTCAAGATTCCCAAGTCATCGAATCCAATTTAAAAAGCTTCGTGGAAACTTTACTGAAGAGAAATTTCCAAGGATTTAATTTTTTTTCTTCATAAGACTAAAAAAAATATAATATCGCTCATTCATAAATGAACAAACCCGATTCCTCAAACACGGCTCAATCAAGATGAACAGACGCACATAACCATCAAGAGCGTAATTCTCATTTTTGGTTATTAGCAACGAGGGCTCTTTTAATAACAATTGTGAGCCTTCACGTAGACTAGCCTCCACCGTAGATCATATGCTGGCGATAGTGTTCAGGCTATAATTTGAGTAGATATCTTTCAATATATACACTACATTCAATTGGTGAGTTCAGGTAATGAAAAGCTAGATATCAGTTGTGTAAAAATGATATATCTTGGATTAGCTCACTAGCCACTAGTGGGCATTGACGGAAAGGTAGTCTTTTAGCTTTAAAGCGCGACGGCAACCGAAAACAACTTGTACTTATATAACAACAATGGTAATTCGTGCTAAATCAAGATGTTGATGTAGCGTTTTTGTTTTAGTACAATGAGCAATGAGAACGGACTGATATGTTTTTTTTTTCTCCAAACGATGTATCTTATTTCACAGAGATATACAGTTACAATAATTCGACAACCAGTGTTTTCTCAGCGAGTGTTGTAGTTAAAAAATGGAATAAATGATGTTACGTACTGCGGACTTGTAGTATTACAGTGTGAGATATGTAAGATGTAAATAAAACCTGAAAGCATTAGCCAAGTAGAATTAAAAGTAATAAAAATATTCATAGTAAATCAAAAGAGAATTAGGCAATATACATTTGCCGAGAAAAATAGTTAACTTCGATCGACATGGTAAAAAGCGTGCGCAATTCTTTACTTAAGACGTTTTCAGTTACGAAGGTATGGAAACCCACATTTCGGTCCTGGATAATACGGTGATCTTGACGTACAATTCATATTTATCAGTGTGTGAAACCATCTAGTTCTCTTTTCTAATTTACGAAATGACACACCTTATACAACCTGCAAACTTGCACCTCACATGAGAATGACTCTTCATAATTGTAGCAGATTCATCTTAATAGTGAATTTTGGGGTATATATATAAACTTTGACAACGGTTCTTGTTGTCCGGACAAAACTTACTGCTTGACCGTTAGGTGTTCAGTTAAGAACTAAGTTAAGAGCTGGATTTCTGTTTTAAAAGGGGACCCTTAAACTATTAACCTCTCTATCGTACTATGGAAGAAGCCATTTTTGAAACTAAAGTCTTTTTTGTGCTTACCTCTATGAAAAATCCAACAATTACTATGAAGCTCTTCTACTCAAAACTAACCTAGCTGGTGTTACCCCTTTTTTTATTATAACGTTGCGTATTGTTTGGCTTGCCTTCACCTTTTTAATACGTAAGTGGTTACTAAGTTACACATAGTTCAATAGTGATTGCTAGGAAACTTATATTAGTCGTACTGAAATGCCTTCACTGTGCTTCAAAGCGGCTATAAACTCTGATTAAGCTCATACTTCATACTATTCTTACTAACCACTTATGTCTGAAGGCTAAGTTGAATGCCGAGAACTTTCTCCGTTTTTCTTACACTGGAGTCCTCAAAAGGGCAAAAAATGGCAATAACTCATTGCTCAGAAGTTTTCTTGATACGGTCTGCTTGCTAGCATATATATCAAAAATAAATAAACTAGTATCATCTTTAACGGTGTATACGGACGCATACGGGGCCATGTATATATATACGCTTAGCTGAGCCGCGTAGAAGCCGTTGACATGAATGGCGTTCATGGAAGAGCTTATGCTGCTCTGAACTCTAAATGAAGGTAATATTCAACTTAATAAGGTTTCCGAACATATACGCAATGTAAAGCTTATGTGTGAGGCAATATTCTCCCTACCTCAGTGTATGGGTCTAAACTCATCCTCCTCCTAAGAAATGAGAGAAGTGCGGCATTGAATGTTTTTGTTTGCAAGAATCAGAAGCTCTAAGCTTTTGCTATACTCAAAGCTTCAAAGATTGCCTCGTTCTATGATAATTTATGGGATTTCGAAAATTCCCTACCAACACCGCATAGGCAAGAATAACGCAAAAAAAAAAGATCTTCAATGAGATGATACAAAAACGAGGGTTCGGATTGTATTAAATTAAGACCATAGGCATAGCTTCTCTTACACGCAGGCAACACTAGCCCTTGCTGGAACACTTGTTTTTTCCCTAATATGTATTTTGTTTCAAAGATATATACAGGTAAACCCCACTCACTGATGTCCTATCACCGAATGTTGTAGTTGCAAAACTGGATAAATGCTGTTACGCACGCTACATGTCATTGCCTCCTTGACCCCCAATGGATGGATGGTAGGTAGGTAGGCTCTTTTTTGGAAAAAAAAAAGAGAAAAGATATCTTAAAATGCTTAAAACTATTGTTATCTCTACATATGTATCCAAATATTACTAGTGGAACTTTTACAAGAGAAAACTCGAATTTTAGTGGCACTTTTTTGCTGGTGTGTAAAACACCTGCTGGGCAAGTCCAGGGTACATAATATAAAAATCTGAGGACAGAGAAAAGAAGAATACCAACAAAGTTTATATAAAATAAAACCAGCGAAAAATAGCTGGGAGGAACAAAAAAATTGCTGAAAGTTTCTGAGATTAGACGAAACCGGTCCCAGCGTCAAAGTAAAAAAAGTACCTCTAAAGAAAGGATCTAAATAAAAAAATTGAAACGAAGAGAAGTTCTAAAGCAGTATGGCAGCTGCAATATTGACAAGAGAAATCATAATAATATGATGAAAAGAAATTTTTACTTCTGATGAAGATGCTGAAGAAGAAATCGAGGATACCCCTGTAGCCAATGCATCAGTATTGAGTGAAGTTTTGTAGGTAGCAGAGGTAAAAAATGTTTTCTGCGCCGTACTTGAATCCGTCGTTGTTGAATCCGCATAAGCACGGACGCTGGGACCAGCGTTTTGACTGGATTGTGAGTCTTGATCTTGCTCTGCAGGAGGATTTCCAGAACCAGAACCAGAACCAGAACCAGAACCAGAACCAGAACCAGAACCAGAACCAGAACCAGAACCAGAACCAGAACCAGAACCAGAACCAGAACCAGAACCAGAACCAGAACCA